>WUAT03136252.1:0-12400 GCA_010015005.3 Ulmus americana | reverse complement strand
TTTATATACATATATGTAAATGTAACTGATATGTTTTATACAATTTTTTCAGGTGGTGAAGCGCCAAGTAGGCAAAATAAGTTTCTCATACGAAGCCGATGTGTTAGCATGGTCAAGTGCAAACTTCAAATTTTCATATGCTGTAAGACTCGGAGTCATTATCTGCTTAATGAATGTATTTTTTCACTTCTATTGATTAGTTCATAATCTTGGTTTGCATCTGCATCGCAGCTCTCTTCGAGTGACTTATTTGGTGGTGTGTTTTTGCAATCCCCCTTTCTCCGGGATTTTGATGAAAGGGAGATGTTCTGCTTATATTTATTCCCCGGAAATAACCAGACAAGGAAGGTTTGTAATCTTTTATTTCTTCATGAGCATTCTGTAAATGTAAAATGGTAACCTTTACTTGTATTTGTAAATCTGATAGGTGTTTAGAAAGGAAGTGATATATGTTATTGATACAAGTAAAAGCATGCGAGGAGGCGCTCTTGAGAATGTTAAGAATGCTCTGCTGGCATCACTTTATAAGCTTAACTCTCAAGATACTTTCAACATAATAACTTTTAATGGAGAGGTTCACTTATTCTCACCATCAATGGAGCTAGCCACAAAGGAAACAATTTTGAAAGCTTCACAGTGGGCTAGCACTAGTTTTGTTGCAGATGGTGGTACAAATATTTTGCTTCCTTTAGAAAAGGTAAACAAGCAACTTAAATGTGTTCAATCTATTGTTATCTAATTATTGCTCGTCTCATCAAGTCAAATTACTCCCCTAATTGATTTCGCTTTTTTAATGAGTGATTTGTCTTGATGATCTCCACTATCAGTCCTCTTCTCTGTTTAATACAATACCCATGCATCCAAGTAGTCAGTTTAAATTTTTTTATCAGAAACTTAGTGTACTCATGTAAATTGGATCCTGTGCTTGGTTGATGCTCATGTCCATTAGCTTCTAGGAACATACATAATATTTTGCAAATTGATTAAATTTCTATCCTGTAATTTGGTTTCTTAGGCGATAAAGTTGTTGGCGGAAAGTGACTCGATTCCTTTCATTTTCCTCATTACTGATGGAACTGTTGAAAATGAGAGGGAGATTTGCAATTTTATCAAAGGTCATCTTACAAATGGGAGCGCCAATTGTCCTCGCATATGCACTTTTGGCATTGGTAAGGATTTTTCCTTGTGGTTCTTATGTTGTGTTTTTGTCTAGCCTTTTCAATCATGTGAATTTATGCATTTGCTGGCTACTTATCTCTTATAAATCTGTTGATCAATTTGTTTTTGGGGTTAAAACTTACAGGTTTATATTGTAATCACTACTTCCTCCAAATGCTAGCACAAATTGGAAAGGGTTATTATGATGCAGCATATGACTCAGGTTAGTGTTCATCCTTCCTCTTTTGCGTCTATATTTGTAATCTAAGAAATCAACAAAGGAAAATTGCCAAACTAGGAGGATTTTTTCTTTTTTTTATTTAAATATCTGAAGTCTCTAAATATAGAAACAGGTATACAATATAATATTTCTAAATTCAATATCAACTATACCAGATTCAATCGACTCTAGAATGCAACAATTTTTCAATAGAGCTTCATCAGTCGTTCTTGCCAATATAACCTTCAACAATTTGGAACATCTTGATTCACTTGAGGTAAGCAAGTCATAAACTAAATCTGCCTATTTGGACTAATCTATGGTTCTTGCGACTAATTGATTTAGATTGCAGTTTCTATTTGTTTTTCTGACTTCGTAGTGACCCATTGTAATTTCTTGTTTTCATTGCAGTTCTTTCCATCCAGTATTCCAGACCTTTCATCTGGGAATCCATTGATTGTATCTGGCAGATTTGATGGAAAATTTCCAGACATTGTTAAAGTTAGTGGTACTTTGGCTGATATGAGCAACTTCACCGTAGACTTAAAAGTGCAAAAAGCAAAAGAAGTACCACTTTATAGGGTAAGGATTCAACTTTTGTGCTAAAACTTTCCTAAGAGCAGGTGGCCTTGAGCTTGCAATCTAATCCCCTCTCTAAAACTAGAACATCCAAAACTGAAAACCACACTCGATTCTCTTTGTATGAAGTTTTATCGAGTACATAACGCAGCAGGTGAAAAATTTCGCTATTAATGTAACTTCTTTGAGCAGGTGCTTGCAAGGAGACAGATTGATATGCTGACGTCCCAGGCATGGTTAACAGGAAGTAAAGAGCTGGAAGAGAAGGTTTGTTTCTTTAGGAGTTCACTTTGGTACTGTTCTATGTATAGTTGATTTGTTTTTGTGTGTGCTCGGTATTGTCTAACTTTCATAGCAATTGCTCCACCTGTTTACGTTGTAGGTTGCTAAAATCAGCAAACAAACCGGGGTACCATCCGAGTATACACCCATGATTCTAGTCCAGACTGATTACGGAAAGAAAGCTCCGGATCCAGTTGCCAAACAAGAGGTAGGCCTTGTGAAAGACACACATTGTTTTCTTGTAAGGCATCTCCATTTCAATTTCTTCTTTATATCCTGCTGGCTTAAATTGCTCACTAATAGCAGATCATACCAACATCTAACATTCAATCTTCACTTTCTACCCCAAACAGGTCCAAAACAAGCTTAACCTGTGGAAGAAAGGGGAGCCGGAGCGAGTTATATTCCTTGGAAGCTTGGGAATTGAATTTGGCAACTTAAAGGCAACTACTGCAAATACTTCATCGGTAATTGAAGAAATAAAGCCAACTGAACCAACGGAGATCCTGGTGAAGGCTGCTTCCAACTGTTGCAGCCGGCTTCTTGACCGCTTCTGCTGTATGTGTTTCATTCAGTCTTGTTCTAAAATGAATGATCAGTGTGCGATCATTCTCACACAAATCTGCACTGCTCTCGCCTGCTGTGAGTGCCTAAATTGTTGTTATGAGCTATGCTCTTGAATTTGCAAATTAGAGGCAGCCATGGCAGAAAAGTTGAAGAATCTGATGCATATATATGGTTTGGTTGCATAATGTAACTAAGTGTATAGCAGCATCTATTTCGACATATATGCATGTATACAGTATACAAATATAAATATACATATATTTCTTTTTCGGATTGAATTCTTAAATTCTACAAAATTCCCATTGACAAAAAAGAAAGTCTATCCTACAAATGAAACCTATAAACAAAATTAGTATGGTATAAGCAATACCATGCCCCAAGTTTCCATTTAGAACCCGCATCAATTTGCCTTCACTATAAATATCTCTTGGCTTTTGTCCATCAACTTAAAAGGCAAGTTATTCTTTTCTTGATTCCCAAAGTTATTGGTTTTGTTTGCCAAAAACTGGGTCTGTCAATGCCAAATTACTTAAAAAATTTCCAACACGGTCAAGTGAGCTGGCATCAATAAGATACAACTAGGACTTGAAGGATCGGGTCGCAACTGGGAATTATCTGAAAAAAAGAACATCATCAGAGGTCAGGGGATGTTCTTCCGATTACACTCCAATGCTTAACGAAGTAAGTAATCGACATAGTAATAGCGAGGGCTTTAGAGTATGTAAAAGTGCGTACTTTTGAGAGGTATTGAAGGAGGTATTTATAGTGTTACCTTCGAGAGAGTTAGATCTAAGGATCAGTTAGAGGGTCTTGTTCTCACAGAGAGAATATTGAACCTTCTTCCGTCGCCCTTGTGAAGTAGAATCGTGTGTTGGAGAGATATTCCTAGTTCTGTGGTGGACACCTGTGTCATCGCGATATGGCTTGGGCATGAGGGCCTACTCGACCATATGGTGTAGCCCGATCAGATGGTGCAGGCTAGGTCAGCTTAGCTGCAATGTGGAAAAGATGCAAGCTTGGTGTTGACGTGGACGCCAACGTAGCAACGGAAAAAAAATCCCCATAAAGGTTTTAATAACCAACCATTACAAAAAAATAAATTTACAAACTAATATATATACCTTTTTACACCATTTGTACTAGGAAAAATAATTTTTATTTTTTAAATTTTAATATGAATTATAGTATGACAAGGCCCCAACTCAAATAAATTCATATATGGATCTAAGGAATATGTAGTTATAATTTCCTCCGAAACAAATTTCCTTCATCTGAATTGGAAAAGTCACTCTAAAGTTTGCCTCTGAATACCTGACTTTGAATGTCAGCGTCTGAAGTTTGCCTCTGAGATTTGTCTCTCTAAAGAAGTCGTAAATAAGCCTATGATGATGAACATTTTAGTTAAACAATATTGTAAGGTTAGGAGTAATGAAACACTATGTTTCATTAAACCAAAGCACCGTTTAATGTTTTCCACGTGGATTGATCAAATGACGATTATTCAAAGGCGGTTATCTTCTTCAAACCAACTCTATTTAAACCACGTTTTGGGTTATTAAAGATATCAGAAAAACAAAGCTTCTTTTTTGAGTTAATTTGCAAAGAGTTTAGTGTGAGAGAGATTTCCAAAGTTTGTAGTAAGAGAAAGAATTTGTTTGTTTTTCTTGTATTGAGAAAAACTTAGTGTTTCTTAGGACATTATTATTTGTAATTGGTGAGGATTACTATGTGTGATCAAGAGGGTGTAAGTTTTTCTATTATAGTGCATAAGAGAGCTCTACTAGAGCTCAACGGGGTTGTAGATCAATTTTTTATTGAACCTCGGTAAATATTTGTGTTCTTGATTGTTATTTCTGTTTTGATTCATAGTTTTCCATATTAGAATCTTATGTTGGATATTTGCATCGAATTCTAACAGTGGTATTAGAGCTAGGTTGAAGGCTTTTAATGGAAGAAGGCTTGAGGTTTTAAGATTTGTTTGGTGAACTTGAATGAAAGTAATCGGACCAAATCAGGAAAAAAAAAAAGAAGAAGAAAACAAAAGAAAAAAGAAGAAGAAGAAGAATTAAGGTCATACTCCTGTTATTGATTCAAACAATCAAAACTGCACTTTTCAAATGGGATCCTTGAAATTCAAAGTGGAGAAGTTCAATGGAAAGGGAGATTTCTCATTGTGGAAGGAGAAAATGAGAGTTGTAATGATTCAACAAGATGTTGCCAAGACTCTTGATGGAGAAGATGATTTCCCTCAACTATCACTTTTGATTAGAGAAGCAAGATTAACGATCTTGCATATAGTATGTTGTTTCTTAATCCTTTTGACGACATTCTTGGGAAAATTTATGGGATAAGGTATGCATGTCAGATTTGGAAACGCTTGGATGAGATTTACATGGTAAAGTCTCTTCCAAACAAAATTTATCATCTAAAAAGGTTCTTTGGTTTCAAGATTGATCCTACTAAGGACTTAGAAAAGAATCTAAATGACTTTAACAAGCTTTTTTTGGATCTGGCCAATTCAAAGGAGGAATTCACATATGAACACAAAGTTTTCATCCTTCTAAATTTTCTTCTTGATCCTTAGAAGGAGATGAAGAATTCTATTGAGTATAGCAAAGATACTCTAACCATTGATATGGTAATCAGTTCCATCATATCAAAGAATTTTGAAACCAAGACTAAATAAGGCTCAAATGTCGCAGGTTTGGTGGTCAGAGGCAGACCACAGAACAAACAATGGAGCAAAGGGTAGAACAAAGGTAAAAGACAAAGCAAGGGAAGATCTCAATCAAAGAACAAGTAATGGCACTAACAAGAAGTCCTACTATTATCATAAAGAACGACATCTAATCAAGGATTGCTACACCAAGAAGAGAGAAGAGAAGAACAATAATTATGAAGATAAAGATGGTGATGCTTTTGTCATTTCATATGGATATGAGAAGTCGTCTGAGATTGATTTTTTTTCAGAGAACTCAAATATTCAAGAATATATATTGGATACGGGAACCTTCTTTCATATGAGTCCTAGAAGAGAATGGTTTATCACTTTCAAGGAAATTAATGCAGGGAAGGTAGTTATGGGATACAACATCTCATGTGACATTGCTAGAATTGGAAGCATTGTAGTGAAGATATTTGATGGGCTTGTTAGAACTCTTACTGATGTGAGATATATTCCAGAATTGAAAAGGAATTTGATCTCAATAGGGACCTTGAGCAGGAAATGTTATTCTTACAAGGGTGACAATGGTACTTTGAAGGTTTGCAAAGGGGCTATGGTGGTGATTAAGGATGTTGAAAGAGATGGTCTCTTTGTCATGCTAGGCAATACATATATGGGAGTAGGAATTGTTGTTGCATGTATATAAATAGACAACATAAGTCTATGGCACATGAGACTTGGCCATATCAGTGAACGAGGCTTATATGTTTTTAGTAAACAAGGCCTACTTGGGAAGGATAATGTGAGTAAGGTGGAGCTTTGTGAAAGCTGCATTCTAGCTAAACAACAAAATAAGCTTCAACATTGGAACTCATCAATCGAAATCAAATTTGGAGTACATACACTTAGATTTATGGGAACCAGCTAAGATAGTTCAAATGTCGGTAAATTATAAAATTCATCTCTTATATTGATGATTTCTCAAGGAAGGTATGGGTTAACCTTCTTAAAACAAAAGACAAGGCGCTTGTCAAATTTAAGAATTGTAAATTTTTTGTTGACCACCAAACTAGTCAGAAAATTAAAGTTCTTAGAACTAACAATGGTCTCAAATTTTGCAATAAAGAGTTTTATGATTTTTGTGTCAAAAATGGAATTAAGACATAGAACTGTTAGGAAAACCCCACAACAAAAAGGATTTGATGAGAGTATGAATATGACCCTTTTAGAGAGTGAGCTCCTTAATTTTCTCAACAGGTCTTAGTGAGTCTCACTGGGGAAAATTTGTAGTCATTGCCTCTTATTTGATATATAGGAGTCCCTCTAGAGCAATAGATTTCAAGACACCAGATAAGAAATGGAATGAAAACCCCCCTAGCTTAAGTAACCTAAGAGTTTTTGGTTGTTGTGTATATGCTCATCAATATGAAGGGAAGTTAGAACCTAGGTCTATAAAATGTGTTTTGCTAGATTATCCTGAAGGAGTTAAAGGTATAGATTGTTGTCAAAAATGGTAAATGTAATAAGATGATAAATAACAAAGGTTATATTTAAAGAAAATGAGATGCCTTTTCTTGCATATACTAACAAGTCTGCATGTCATAAAGTTATAAGAGACTTTGCAAGGTTTAAGGTAGAGTTGCCAGAGCCAAGCTCACCTCAAATGAATAATGACCAACACCCTAGTACAACAAAATGCCAACAGAATGAATCTGATAACAATTCAAAAGGAAGGCCACAATGTGGAGTTGACACAAGCAATACATCCCTATCATAGTCTGAAGAAGAGGAGCAACATCAAGAAACTGATAATAATTATCAACTTACCAGAGATAGAGCAAAAAGAGAGGTAATTCCTAACAGAAAATATTATTTTCTAACCTTATTTGTGTTTGCTCTATGTATAGCTTAGGATATAAAAGAGTTCAGACCTTTAAACTACCAAGAAGCAATAACATGCAAGAATTCTAAGCAATGGATAACTGCTATGAAAGAGGATATGAATTCCTTGATGAAGAACCAAACCTGGATTCTAGTTCCTTCACCAGAGAAGTAGAAGATCATAGACTGCAAGTGGATATATAAAGTCAAGGAGGGTATATCATGAGAACCAAGGAAATACAAGGCTAGACTAGTTGCTAAGGGATTCACACAGAAAGAGGGCATAGATTTCAGTGAGATCTTTTCATTAGTGGTTAAGTACAAGACCATTCATATAATTCTGTCTATAGTCACCTATTTTGATTGGGAGTTAGAACAGCTTGATGTCAAAACAACTTTATTGCATGGTGAAATTAAAGAAACAATCTACATGAGACATCCTACTAGATTCGAAGATAGCAAGAAGAGATACATGGTGTGTCGTCTGAAGAAATCTCTATATGGACTCAAATAGTCTCCAAGACAGTGGAACAAGAGGTTTGACTCCTTTGCTATAGAGATTGGGTTCAACAGGAGTTGTTTTGATCTTTGCCTTTATTATAAAGGATCAAGTATTACTGATTTGATTTATCTCCTCATCTATGTGGATGATATGCTTCTGACAAGCAAACAAATAGAAGAAATCAGTAGAATAAAGAAACTTCTCAAAGGGGAATTTGACATGAGGGATCTCGAACTAGCCAAGAAGATATTGGGTATGAAGATCAATGAGGAAAGAGCTAAGAACGAGATAAAGCTCTCTCAAGAAAACTACATAGAGAAGGTTCAGAAACAACTTAGCATGATGTATTGCAAACTTGTGAATGTTCCCTTAGCATGAAAGTTTAAATTATCTTCTAAACAAGCTCCCAATTTAGTGGAAGAAATTGAAGAGATGGAGAAGATCCGTTACAAAGAAGCTGTAGGTTCTATGAAGTACATGATGATAAGTAGCATACCTGACTTAGAATTTACTATAAGTCTCCTCAGCAAGTTCATGTCAAATCTAAGAAAGATCATTGGAATGCTATGAAGTGGTTAATGAGATACCTTAAAGCTACTTCAGATGTTGGTCTTATTTATGGAAAAAGATCAAAGGGAACAGATATTGAAGGGTTTGTTGATTCAGACAACGCTAGAGACAAGGTCAATAGAAGGTCAACTATTGGGTATTTCTTCATTGTGGTTGCTTGTACCAAAATTCTCACAAATAATAATCTTTAATCTTTATGATAATCTCCAAGATCTTTCATCTAACCATAAGGGTGAGCAAAGAATTAATCAAAAAAGAAATGAGAGAAGCAAAGGAGAATGAACACAAGAGAATTTCCAGTAGTTTGACATAAATTGTCTACATCCATGTTGAGTCTATCAACTCATTGCACTATAAGGATTCTCTTCACAAATCATGAAATCATGTGTTTACAATAGTTGAGAGTCTTTCTCTCTAGAAACTTGCTTCTCTCTTTAAAACTACCCAAATGGCCAAGATGTCTTACAAATGAGCCCACATGCCCTTTATATTGTAAAACTCCTTAATTTAAATCATCCTTCAGACTTAGTTATTACAAATGAATACAAATAAAGGCTTTCCATAGAAACAATAAATTAACTCTTTTGCAGCTTCGGACATGGACCTTCTAATCCTTCTATTTTGCGATAAAAGTAAAATTTGAAAAAAAAATTATCTTCTTACAAATCGTAGCCCTGGAAGTTATCTTTCTGACGCATTAAGAATCAACTCAATTCGACATATGTAGCTCAAGATATCTTCAAAATACTGAGACAAATCTGGCATATCTGGAGATGCTTAAACCATCTTCAAACTTCTTTTATTCTTTCTTCACCCTTCGGCCAGTTCTTCTGCTAATACTCCGGATAGATGCCTTATAAATGCTTTGGATTATGCCCTGGTTATCCATACTTTGACCTTCCTAAGGTTAACCACCACGTGGAACCTTGGTACATATTTTTCCCATCTAGTGGTAGAGATTGTGTTAGCTGGAAATCACAACAACAACTAATTATCACTTTGTCTACTACCGAAGCAGAGTTCATTACTGCTATTGAGTCTATATAGGAAGCATTACAAGGTTGGCTAAATGAGATTGGGATATCTAAGGAGAAGGTGATGAGAACTAGAAAATGCATATAAATCGTTAATATTAGTAGCATTTAAGGTTGATTTAGGGTTAAATCTTGCATTTATGCCTTAATATTTCTTAAGTGTTATTTACAGTGTCACGATTTATTTTGATGTATTTTCAGGTCTCTTGGACTTAAAAGAAGGAAAACAAAAATAAAGATTAATGATGACACGACATAGCCTAGTCAAGAAGGAGCTGAAGAGCATTTTTGGAAGAAGACAAATCAAGGAAAGTGCCATAAAAGTTAAAATCGAAGTGTAGAAAATTCAAGTAAGTTTGATTCTACATATACTTTAGTATTTTGACCATAATTTTTTTTCCAAAGTCCAAATGAGGTAATCTTGGCGGCTATGGAAAGGTAAGAGAAAGGGCTACAACTTTTATGATGACACCCAGACCCAATTCGTTCTCAATTCAACACCACGACACCTTGAAGTATGCGTCAAGGCCATACTTGATTTTGTGGGGCAACGAAAGGCCAAGGATGAGGAAAACTATAAGTTGCAACATGATCTTAATGAGGCTGTGTAGAAGCTAGCTACTGCTAATGAAGAGGTCGACCGTCTTTCCAACGTGAATGAAAATATAGAATTGGTCAAGGTCCTTCGGAAGTAATGCAGGAATACTTGGACGGGAAGGCGGATACATGGGATCCTCAAAAAGTTATAAAAAAAAAATTTGGGAGTAGATGTAGCGCATCATGAATGATGATATTGAAGAGACTACAGAGGCATCTGGTCCACACAGAGAAGAGGTTGTAGTTGAGCCGCAGGGTAATGTTGTTGACGAAGTTGTTGACCAGGATGTGGAAACTGCTGAAGCTTAACTTTGTTTCATATTTTTCTTTGTTCTTTCCTTAAAACATGTTTAAGACTATGGATTTTTTGTTTTGTATGAAAACTTGATGCTATTTTGGGTAATATCTTTATTAAATATTCATTTTTGTGAAGGTGTTAAGTGAGGATTTTAGTAAAGATAAAAGAGTAACTATGTAGAAAGGGACTTTCGTCAATTTGAAAATAATAGCTACTTTCCATGATTTCTAAGAAGCCAGTCTGAATAGAATATTTTAATGGGTCTAAAAAAAATAGTAAGTAAAAGACGAGTGAAGAATTATATGATTAAATCTGTGTAAAATACTTAATTAGAAAGTTTTTAGAAAATACATAAATAAATTCGAGTAAAATCAACAGACAATAGGTGGTTGGAAAATATTCAAACAAATCCGAGTAAGATACTTAAATAGAAGGTCTTTGAAACTAATAACTACTTTGAGTTAAAAGCTGATTTAAAATTATTGTGTTAAACTTACTTTTTTCATACAGAATAGTGATTTTGACAATTCAAAGTGTATGCTTCCTTTTTTCCCCTAATGCGAACAAAGCTGAATGAGTTCTTTTGGATTAATTTCATAATCCAGGCATGGTAATACTTTCCCCCAAGTTTATTCGTACAGTTTAGTTAGGTCAACTACTGAGTCGAAGCCTTAAGTACCTTGGCATCCCAACAATTTTCTTTTGGAGCTTGGCTAATCCTTTGGGTTAAAGCCAGACTTTAGGAAATAAATTGTCATTCAAATGGATTTTTAGTATTGGAGGGATTTTCTTTTCTTAGATTATGGATGATTCAAGCCAGCCTCTTTTTCTATAATGCCCCTTTTGAGAAGGGTTATGAAGTACCTTGGTTGATTTTGTTCTGTGAGGATGGGTAGAGTTGATTTTGTTCCTTTTACTACCACCGACCCTCTGATGCTTAAGTCAGTTTGGGTCATTTGAAAGAAATAAATCAAATTGCACTAAAATTAAAAGAAAAGGGAGATTGCAAAAGTGATATTTATTTAAGTGTGTCACATTCCAACTATTGCTGATGTTTCGTCATTCGGAACCTGTAGTTTATAAGCCCCATTACCAAGTACTTTGGTAATCTTGTAAGGTCCTTTCCAATTTTGTCTGAGCTTTCCTATGCTATTCTCTTTTGTGTTCTGGAAAAATTTGCTCAGGACCCAGCAATCAACTTGAAAGGTACTTGTTCGGACATCTTTATTATAGTATTGTGCTACCTTCTATTTGTAGGCTACAGTCCGTACAGATGCCAGTTCCCTTTTTTCATCAAATAAGTCAAACTCATTGTTAAGTCGTTGACCATTAAATTCTTTCGAGGCAAGCTGGTATCTAGCTGTTGGGATGCTTGTTTTGATAGGAATCACTACCTACATGCCGTATGCAAGTGAGAAGGGGGTTTCTTCGCTTGAAGTCTTGATAGTCGTTCTATATGACCATAGCACCCTTGGTAATTTTCCCGCCCATTGTCTTTTCAACTTCTCAAGCCTCTTTTTCAATGTGTTGACTATATTTTTGTTGGCAGATTCAGCCTCTCCATTCGTTTGGGGATGTCTTAAGGTTGCATATTGCATATGGCAATTTGATGTTCCACTCAGTGCAAAAGTCTTGGAAACCATGACTTATGAATTGTGAGCCATTGTTTGTTACTATTTCATGTGGAACACAGAACCTGCAAATTATATTTTTCCAAATAATTTTTTTTTACCTTAGTATCTTGGACTTGGTGGAATATTTCAACCTCGACCCATTTGGTAATATAGTCAATCAATACCAGCATGAATATTATATGTCCTAGCACTGTCGGTATTTTCCCTACGATGTCCATCCCCACTTCATAAATGGCCAAGGTACATATATGGCTATCATAAATTCTGGAGGTTGCTTGGGGATTGGTCTGAACCGCTAATATTTGTTGTATTTTCATACATATGCTTTTACATCTACTTGCATTGTTGGCCAATAGTATTTGATCATCAACACCTTGTGAGCTAAGCTTTATGCACCTGAATGGTTTTCACAT
>WUAT03135921.1:0-12402 GCA_010015005.3 Ulmus americana | reverse complement strand
TCCCTTAGGGGCAAATTGTCATACCAACATATAATTAATTATATACCTATTATATCTATTATACACATATAATTATAGGCACAAAAAATGCTACACACTTAACCAAAACATCCAACATACATAATAACAATAATTCTATCAAACATTCATTTCACATATCATGTATTACTATATTTACTTCCTTTGAAATATCAACATTTGTTAAATTACACAAGGGACCCTTGAACATATTTGCAACCAAGCCCTTAGTCAAGGTTTATCCAAAACATGGAATTCAAAACATAACACCTCAAAGATTACTTCCATCATCTATAAATCATTCATCACAATAATTTAATTTTTGAAACATAAATTCTTTTATTTATTGGCATCATTTAGCTAAAGAGTAACAGTGGTTACACTTGGGCCCGTGGGGCTGAGTGTACCGTAGAGTGGGATGACCTATGGGCTGGGCTGACTCATAGAGTGAGTAACTCACAAGTGGTCCATCCAAGCAAATGGGCCTTCCATGAGATAGGCCATGGATGTAAGCCGTATGGGCTTTTGACGTAGGACCCTTGGAGAATTCTACAATAATGACAATATTGATTCATAAAATAAACTATATTATCTAGACTTTTTATACTAAGCTTTTCTATATCATCTAATGCTTCTTTTTTTTTTTTTGCCTTCATGTATTGTTCTGTGGATCTAAAAACTCTTTGAAAATTATATGTTTAATTATTGCTACAAAATTTCTAGGATTATAACTTGCGGCTTTAGCTTGACTAAATAACTGTGGATATTTTTCTTTATAAGCTAAAAAATCCGCACCTATATCTTTTCCTAAGCTTGTTTCATAAATTGACCATAATTCTTCTGTTTCAAAATTTCCCAACCTTGGTGAATTGCATATCTAACAAAATTCGACGCCCAATTTTCTACAGTGTTTGGCCGCTGCTGTGGGTGACAATTTGACAAATCTTACCTTGGCTATCTAATTTACATTCTTGTGGAAGGGTAATCTTTGGTTTACCTATGTAATTTAGTTTGACTAACTTACATGTATGTTTTTCTCTATTGCAGTTTGACTAACTTACATCTATTCTTTAACATTTTAGTTAAATTTTGCAGTTTTTCTCTTCTAAAATTAAAAATTTACATGTGTCCCCATAAAATTTCAAATTTTTTCTTCATTTTGTTTAATTTTTTTCCTTTCCCACTTAAATTTTATTTTTGAGTCCGTCCCATTTGTTAGTAGTGGGGTTTATGTCTTTTCCAGATTTGTGGGGAAAAATTTGCAAAATTTGCTTTGTCATGCATGCAATTATTATCATTTCACTAGGCAGTTTTCACAACAAAAACAAAGTAAAATAGTGGGGCTAAAATAGCATAACAAGCAATCTACATATCCCACTTTCCTCTCCATATTCCTTTGAACTCCTTTTCATCACCAACCACTATAAACACATACGATGATGACCACTTAAATCTCACTATACTACTCAAAGTTTCTTTCTGTCTTTGCTTGCAAGAAGACAAGAGAAAGAAGAAAAAATGGTTTCATCTTATTCTCCTCCAAAGGCAAGCTTGTTCGTACATCCCTGTTATAATCACAAAACTAGCTCTTACATATATATATCTATAAATATAGAGAAAGAGAGAGAGTTTATTGTGTTTTTGATTGTTAGTTTGATTTCGTATTTGTTTGAAATCTTTGCAAGAATTAGATACTACAGACAACAAATGGAAGGAGGAAAACTCTTCACAGCGAGCCAAATGGTGGTACTCCACCTTCCACTGTGTAACGGCTATGATAGGCGCCGGTGTTCTAAGCCTGCCTTATGCCATGGCCTACTTAGGATGGTACATATATACTTAAACTATATATATATATTTGTGAATTTATATTTTCATAACATGAATTTCTGTGTATATATAAATTTATACCTTGTTAGGATTTAAGTTGTCAAATAACAAAAATATTTATATTCTCCTTTTTCTTTGCCAAATATGATTGCATAGTATATAAAAAAATATAAATTATTCTGTTTTTAAATTTTGTGTATGATTGTTTATTTTTCAGGGGTCCAGGAATACTAGTACTGATGTTATCTTGGTGCATAACCTTGAACACATTGTGGCAGATGCTACGACTCTATGAATGTGTTCCAAGAACTCGGTTCGATTGATACATAGACCTAGGTCAACATGTTTTCAGGCCTAAACTCAGTCCTTGGATTGTTCTCCCTCATTAGCTCATTGTTCACGTCGGATGTGACATAGTTTATATGGTCACAGGAAGAAAGTGTTTGAAGAAATTTATGGACATTGCTTGCACCAATTGCACACCGCTCAAGCAATATTACTTTATTTTGATCTTTGGTGGCCGCCAATTCTTCCTCTCTCAACTTCTAGATTTTAATTTTGTTGCTGGTGTTTCTTTCGCTGCAGCTATTATGTCACTAAGGTAATGCTTCTAGCTACATTTTTCCTTAATTAATTACTAAGCTTTTTTTTTTTTTTGGTGGTGTGGAAATATCAACTTCAACTAAGAAACAACAGAGTTGAGTTCAAATGGGATAAGATCATAGTTACTTTTTGAGAGGAAAATAGGGTAAATATAGTCTCATCTCATTCTATACACCAACCATGAGAGTAGTACTTTTCAATACCTTTTGACATTCTATAGTGCTTCATGTGTGTTTATTGTCCCCATATGGTCCCCAACCTTTAATGCGTTAAGCAGTCTTCTCCTCAATTATTTTTGTTACAATTTTATCTCCTAACTTCGTATAAAATATGCCTTTTTGTGCTTTACCTTAAAGAAACATTTCGAGAAATTATCTCAAATTTTAAGATTGACAAATTTATTACTACAATGAAAATGAATAAATATGATAGAAATCGTGCTATTAACTTGATTTACCTAAGCTTTACAAAACTGCAATATTGCTTTTATTTTTAAATCTTCCTAAAATACCTTGACTAACTTTAGTTTCTGAAAAATCTTTAGTTCTAATTAGACTCATAGTTTTAATTTTTCAAATTTCTTAAATATATCTTCTTTTTCCTTTTCTTTTATGCCTAAGTAAGTTCCTGGTACTCTTTCTGGTTTATTTTTACTTTTAGCTAGTTTATCTACTGATTGTTTAATCTGATTAATATGTTTTTCTTTTTCTGGACTTAATGGACTTTGTTCTCTATATATTTTATCCTTTATATCTATTATTTCATGCTGAATCTCATCTATTTTAAAGAAAATCTCTTTGTTTTGCTCTATTAATAGTGCTAAAACTATATTAATCTGCTAGTGTATTATCCTACCATTTTTATTCTCTCCAATAAACTTGACAAATCCTAAACTGGAATTATTTTCTTTATCTACTAAACCCTTGGTGTTTGTTACTGCTTTAGTATAATTACTATATCTTTCTTATGTACTCATCGTCTTGAAATTCTTTTAACATCTTCTAATAATTTTTTTTAAATCTTTTGCTTGTTGATTTAAAACTTCTATTCTTTGATTAGACTTTTCTAGTAAATTACTTTTAATTTCATCTAAATCTAAACTTGGTGAAGCTTCCTTTTGTTGAACCAATTAGTGGATTTTATAAATATAACAATTTGACCAATTTAAAGTTTCTGCTAATATTCTACTAGTTACCAGTAAATCTGGGGGAATATGATATTTATATGGAGTATATATGCCACCTTTTTGTTTAACCCAACTACAATTTTTTGTTAAAAATAGTATAGGCTTTGTTTCTATTACTTGCATGCTACCGAAATCAATATGTTTTGCACTATTTTTTTTTTTTTTGGTAATTATAATCCTAGCAAAGCAATTACAGTAGTGTGAGAACTTTTTTTTTTTTTTTTGGTATTAAAAGAGATGCGCTCTTTTTGTGGATTTTCAGGTCCAGGTGGTGTGGTGTGGTGCTACAAACATTTATAGTAGTTTGAGAACTTTATTGTCTACATTTATGTTGTTGACCATTATTTTTTATGACAATATCATGTCGTAGCAATAACATTAACTGTGAAGTTTCATTGATACGTAATATTTTTGTTGGATAACTTTCTTTATATTTAATTTATTTTTTATATAATTGTGGTATTGGATAGTTATAATTATTTTGTTTTAGCATTATTTATGTGTGTATATATATATATATATGTCGCCATAACTAGTAAATTGTTAATAAAAAAATGGCCATCTTACAAATAAGATTACTACTAATAATCATTATGAATAGTATTAAATATGACAATTTTAAAACGCATTCATAGCATACAAAAATTGTCATCTCATTAATATAATAAGTGTTAAAAAAACGCTAACAATATGTTTAAATATGGCATTTTTAAAACGTTATTGTAGATACATTCATTGCATGTAAAAACAATCACAAAATATTTACAACTAGCCTTTAAAAATGCTATAATACGTGTTTTGATGGCATAACCGGATAAGTTTTTAAAAACTCTATGAAAAGATAGAGACTTTTAATAACATGGGCTGTCTTAGCATTATATTTAACGCTAAGAAAAACTTTTGATAGCGTTTTTAAAGACTTATCAAAACCCAAAATTCTAGTAGTGTAAACAAAGCATCTTCCTCCTCTGTCATGAAGAATTCAACACCATGAGAGGTTGGCACATGACCTGCCATTTCAACTCCAACAGTAATAGGTCGCACACGACCTCAACAACACAGACCAAGTCAAACGGTCCCATCCTTCGCACATGACACCAAGTTCTTTCCAAACTTGCACACGACACAAGGTCGTATTTGATCTTCCAGATTCAATATACTCAATTTGTAAGTCCGCGCTCGACCTGATGTCGGGCGTGAAGTCTATGTAACATGATTTCGTCTTCTTCAGGACAAACCCATAAATTAAAAACCCAGAAAATCACCTCAGAAAATGCACCAAAATGAAGGATTTCTTTTCTAAAATGGGTCTACAAGCACCGATTTGTCTTCTTTTCCAAAAAAAAAAAAAAAAAAAAAAAGCCCTTTTAAATCAAATGTAACACAAATGCAAAGAAAACCCAAAAACCACTTCTTTCCACTTCACAAATCAATGAAACAGTAGCCAAATCCGATCCAAAATGACTTACAATAACCATAAAATGATCGTAAAGCTGAAAATGCAAAGATTTTAAAGCATTTTTGGAGTTTTTTTATCTTAAACCAAAGAGGACACCAGAAATTGCCACAAAAGCTCTGACACTTCTCCTTTGAACTTCAAACCCAAACTGAAAATTCTCTGGGAAGCTTGAGGGTACAAAAACCCATCAATTCCCCTCTGCCACGTGTCACTCATCTAACCCGCCTCGAAAGTAACAAACTTACGTCATGTTGAATTCCCACCAATACACGTGCAAGTTCACACACTTGGCACGTGTGGTATCAAAATCAAATGAATTCTTATGAAAAATAAATCTCCAAATGTTTAATATCACGCTCGACATGTCGAGCCCAACAACTCTACAATTTTCATGCTCAATTTCATCTCACGCTCAACATCATGTCAAGCCCAATGCTTCCTTCAATTCACAAGAACCATTTTCATCCCACATTTGACCTTATGTCGAGCCCCATGCCATTTTTCAAGTGTAACTTTATTTGACCCAGTGTCAAATCCAATGTCCTTCCAAGGTTCTTCACAATATCATTCCGCACTTAACCCAACGTTGGAACTTAAACATCATGCATGTTTCAAAATATTCACCTTGCCGTCAACATTAATTAGAATGCCAGATGCTAATTCGAATTCATAACTTGACGTCGTGCCTGGCAATCAAGTTCCAAATTATCTAGTTATCTTGGTCATTTATGAATGCTCGCACTTTACATAACTCCAGAGTCGACCTTACATCTCACTCGAAATTAACACAATAAGACTTCTAGCATACGACATTACATCGCACATGACATCATAATCTCCATGTTGAGTGCAACCTTTGATTCGAGTATCTCCTTTCAACATGTTGTATCCAAATCAGAATATCGGGCTCGACCTTGTATTGTGAAACCTCACATACGACATCATATGAACAAGGTCGAGCCCATTCCCATTTTGTCCTACGAAAGAAACATTCCAAAAACAACTCTTCGTTTTGTTCAAACAACAAGTTTGTGTCCCAAAGCAAGTTATCAAACCAATGAACAATATGGTCGAACCTAATCTCACAATCATTTTGCAAACGACAAGTTTACTTCTAGATACGACTTGTCATTTCCTACAAACAACATGTTCATTCCAGGTCGAGTCTGGCCTCATTGTCATTTTGCAGACAACATTCCCAAGCAAATAACTTGTCGTTTTGAACATGTTCGTTCCAGGTCGAGTCTGGCCTCATTTCCATTCCGCATACGACAATCCTAGACAAACGACCCATCGTTTCTTATGAATGCGACAATTTCCTAACTCTTGCCATGATTCAATTCAAGGCCATGCACATCAACACGTCGAGTCCGTAATACTTATATGTCATACTCGACCCAAGGTTAAGTATGACCTTAACAAGTACATTAATTTTATTTGGCATTTAAAAGGGTAATTTCAGTCTTCATACAATTTATTCGTTTTTTCCATTTTATGATCTTGACGATCGACTCAAACTACTCTTTAATGTTAGAACCCCTAAACTTAGATAGTGGGGGGACAAACTATTTGGGACAAATTTTGTATTTCCTATTTTATCCCTCTAGTGGGATAGCTGGCAGCTTTCCATGTCATTTCACGGTAAGGGTTCACCTTCGCGGCCCATCACGTGGGTTCAACGTGACAACCCATTCCCAAGTTCTATATCAACGCCCACCTCAAGTCCTACACTAAAAGCCCATTGACATCTTTATATAGCCTGGATTCAATGTTAACTATTGCCCATCTCATGGAAGGCCCAATCGCTAAGTTGGACCACTTATGAGCTACTCATTCTATGGGTCAGCCCAGTCCATGGGTCATCCCATTCTACGATACACTCTACCCCATGGGCCTGGGTCATCCTATGAATCGGGTCACACCTAACATCTTTGGTCACACCCTACAGATTGAGTTTGCTTATAAGTCGGGGCATCTGACCGTACGGGTCACTCCATGGGTACGATCAATTCCTACTTGATTCTTGATGTTCCAGATCTAACCATGTGACTTCCCATGGGAGTTACATGGCATTGAGAGCATATTATGGCCATCAATACTTTATTATAGACATCATATAAGCCTAATAGTTAGCCCCTCATAATGGGTGTAATGACAATCTCCTTGAATCCCCATTATGAGACCCTTGGTCTCCTCATTCCTATAAATAGACAAAGGGGCACAACCTCTAGAGGCTCTTTGCCCCTGCCCCCCCGAGTCAAGACTTCATGATCATTGTCTAATTTCTTTGTCGTGTAGGTCAAACAGGTTGTCAGTAGCTCTAAAAACCACGAGATATTCAACTGTAAGATTCATCCCCTACATACATTCATTAAAACAGCAAGCAAGACATACATACAGTTTACCATGAGATTTTTAAAATTGATTAAAAGTCTTGTTTTACACATGGATTTTGAAGGAAATACGATGTAACATCGGAAACCAAGTTAAAATTTAGCAAGACATTTTAGTCCCTGAGTGGATGGCCAGAGAGAAGACAATAGCCTAAATCTACTCATTTGTGTTTGAGAGGCTACAAGAAGGTGCAGAAGCAAGTAATAATTAACTCATGCCATTGAAATTTTGCTTAAACAAGCAATCATTCGGCAACTTAAGGAGCGAGAATTTGCAAACTACTGTGAAGAATCGTCAAAATAAGGAGTAAAAATCGACGTAGGAGAAAGAAACCATACCAAAGTCTGTAAGATTACTATTGATGCAATAAATGAATGTGCATTAGTACAAAAATGGTATGATTTTGGAAACTTTAATACCGAAAAGAAGAATGGGAAATATTACACCCTGCGAGAATTTGTGAAGAAATGGTATTAAAGGAAGAACAATTCATGTATTTATAGTGTGGACGAGGATAATGCAATTTAAGATTGATTTTCTAGAGGATAGAAGTTTAAGATAAATTGAAAATTATGAAGGAAAAAAAAATCAAGAATCACATCCCCAAAATTGGGCGAAATTTTCAGGGCGAAATTTTTTGTAAGGAGGGTAGATTGCAATAGCCTAGAAAATTTTCTATCTTACATTAACTTATTAAGTTAGAATTGATAGAAATTAACCCGTCAATGTTGGGGATGTTTGAATTTGTAATTTTACGATTAAAAGAATTATGAATTATACTGCTAATTTAACCCCATAATTTTTAAGTATTTAATTAAAGAATTAATGCGTATTTTAAGAAAGAATTATGTATTGTAAATTACGCATTTAAACAATGTTTAATTTTTTAAGAATTGCTAAGTGAATTACAATTTATATTTTAAATCATAATTCCAAGTATGTAATGAGTATTAAAGTGAAAATAAACGAAATTAATGGGGTTAATTAAGAAATTAAAATGGGACTTTAATTGCCTTTAAATAGATTTAATTTTGGTTTAAAATATATATATATATATATATATATATTTCGCTACAGGCGAGGCTGGCTCGGCTAGGCTAGGGCTATGTGCCCAAGCCAGGCCACGCCTGGCTAGCCGCACCCAAGACGAGACCCAACCACAAGCAACATGTCGCCCAAGCCACATGCAGCCCGTGCACAATGCCCTAGCGGACCAGGCAAGCCACGCGCACGCATCCACCACAGTCTACACAAGACCACACGATCTCTTGGTCGATCAGCCATAACGGATACCCAACTTTGGGTTAACCAAAAACAACCCAAATGGTATTTCTATTCCTCCAACACCAATAATGCTTTTTAACTGCATCAAATCTATCTATTGTTCAACTGGATTGGAAAATGACCAAACAAAATTTCTTATAACATGCCCAAAATATGGTGTCCCAACAAACCTTCCACTCGGCCAGCCAGAGGCCTAGATGGCCATTTCGCTAAACCAACTTGAATTTCTGGAGCCCAATCCTTGCCAAACACCCTTAAGAGCTTCCAGGATGAGTCAAGGTGAGTCTAATACCCCCATTCCGTATGGACATGGATGTTTCCACCAAAAAGAATCAAGTTTCCCAAGTCCTATTACATGCAACCTTCCATGCAAATCATGATTCGATGTCCAAGTTTAGAGATAGCTTTGGACAGGTGTAGTTCAATGGGATCACCATTCTTACTCAAGATGCTAGGGGTCATTATTTGAGACTTGAAACAATCCACATGTCAAAAGTAGAAGCCAAGTACTCTTGCATGAATGCCAACTAAAAGTTGAGCACTAACAAGTTAAAAGCCATTGAGGCTATATAAAGGAAGTAGCTGGAGAGGGGGGAAACATTTTGGAAGCAAATTCTCCTTAGCTCACAACTCTCCCACCCTCACACTAAAACTTTCACACATAGTTTCTTCTAGGAGGGAACCATGAGATATAGTTTCATACTGATCATAGCCTTGTATTTGTTGATAGTGTAGAAATGTGTGACCTCTGTGAAGCATATTCACACATGTCACGCTATTTTTATTGTTACTAAATTTTAATACAGATCTTTGTTAATTTATTTTGAATTACCAATATTTTTTGTTGTTTGTTCACATAATTGACTATTAATTATATGAATTTTTTTTCATACAGTGTGAAGTATATTCACATATGTCACACTATTATTATTGTTATGAAATTTTAATATAGTTGTTTGTTAAATAATTTCACACTTTGCCCACATCTTGCTTGCTTCAAGTATGTTAATAAAAACAAACATATAGGTAATTAATACCAAATTAACATGACAAATAAGGGTATGTGCAAAAAATATAGTAAATAAAGACTAACAACAATCATTAAGCAAAATCCAAGATCCTTTCATATTCTAGAAGTTGAAGAATTAATCTCGAAAGATGATTCCATCAAAAGATACAATAGTTCAGCAGACTTTATCTTAGTTCCTGCCACAGAATTTTGCGGGCTGTCTGTTTCTCTTCTTGACACCAGACTTGGCTACCTTGAGGCTCTTGGCACTCAACTTGGCAAGGACTGCCTTCTTCGAGTAGTGGTTATGGGCAACCTGCAATGAAACAAAGTGAAGGTCAAAACCAAATTGAACAGTTGTAGTCATTTTATAGCACAGATGGCAAAAGATCAATGGAAAGACAAAAACAATCAATCTCCAAGTTTACAAGACAGAAAGCTAAGTTTCTAAAAATATAACAATGTAAACATTAGCTTAACATCCTCCTTAATATGTTATATTAAGACACCGAAAATGCTCAAAAGCCAAGCGTAACAAGAGAACTTCATTGAAGAAAACGCACAATGTTAAAGCCTCACCACAGTAAATTTCTACAACCATTATGTCACACCCTTCAAAATAAACTAACAGAGTACCATATTAAACATAGAAACACATGTATCAGCAAATGGGAAGTGTATTCCATGAACTTGCTATAGTGAAGATGTACATGTATATTGTAATTACATATTACAAATATCTACTTTAGCTAAGATCATAAGAATTGTTTTCCAAGATTCTGTTTGTCTTCAAACCCCCATAATGGAATATGATGGTAAAATATTCTATTAAAGTGTTCTATTCAGTGTGCTGGTGAAAAAAAAGCAAGAAAATGTCACTACTTTATAACCTATCACCACACAAATCAATTGTACCCTGCATATATTTGCATCCATAATATGTAATGATCTTCTCAGCTATGGTCCTGAATCCCCATATTCGCCCAAGAAGACAAAATATGCTGTTAAACTTACTTCCTCCGATGCTTATTAAACTAGACAAAATATAAGAGAGATAATATGCAAAGAATAAAATAAATAAAAATTGAAGGCATCCAATAGGAAGATTTCACATGAATCAAAAATACTAACACTAAATTATTTCTTTAGTAGGAGAAAGAGGAAAAATCATGAGAATTCTATGTAACATAAAATGAACAATATTTAAACGTGAACAACAAAAGGATCACTGTAGTAGAGACTAGACATTTTTTTTATTTTTTATTTTATGGTAATAAGCAGAGACTAGACATTAACATCATGTGTTTATGTATATCATAAGATGATTCTAATCCTAAGTGTCTCATTTTACTATATAGCTCAGGTTTGGAACAAAAGATAACAACTTATTAAGTAACTTTCCAATTTTTCGGTACAACTAAATGAAACACAATATTAAAATAAATGATTGTTTAGCTGCAAGAACAAACATAACTTGATAGAAAGGCTAACCGTGTGTGATCCCCAGCAAATAAGCTTCTAAGACAATTTTGTTCCTAGCATAAAAGTAAAAATCGAGATAGGAAAGCTGCTCTCCTTGTAATTGAGGGGAATAATGGGGGAAATTTACTAAGACATGATTAAGCCTAGTGAAAACCAAGAACAAATCAATTTTCATTATAACCCAATTCCTCATAATTAAGCAAAATCCAGTTGACTTCCATTCTCATTTTCAATCAAAATTTTCCAATCTGCAACAAAAGTCAAAATCCTGAGTTCATAATTAATTACTACAAAATGGTAGTCTCCCACCCCAACGGATAAACAAAAAGAATTATGAAATTAGAAACACAAATTAATATAATCATGATTATGGTAAGTATCAAAAGAACCTTATCTCACCTCCTCAGTGCTGCCAGCATCGATCCTCAAGCATGTCTTCTAAATCATCAATATACAGAGCATCTATGGAAAGGAAGAAAACACAAAAAGGCATAAAAAATATTAGGAGAAAACCAAAGATCGGTGTGTTTTTGCCCGAAAAATTGCAGTGGTAGCAGTGGTGATGTCGTGGGGAGGGTCGTAGAACGTCTTTTCGGTTCCTCTTCTTTGGGTTTGGACGGCAATGAGAGGTGATGCCGGCGGTGGGGGCTTGGACGACAATGACATCGTTCATTTGGCCATTTGTCAATTTGACTTTTTAGATTTTGGAATGATTCATTCTTTAGTTCCTTTCGTGGTTGCTACTTAAATCTTATTGCTACAGTATCTTTGGGACGTATCATTTTTTTTTTCTTCAGCTTTTTCCTTATATGGGCCCACCATTTTTTTCTTTTTTCTTTAATTTTTTTCTAGGGCCCACCAATCAAAATATTGCTACAATAATAATATTTAAATTACCAAAATACTAATTATGTCAAATCACCAAAATGCTTACTCAATCGCGAAACAAACACACCTAATGATTGTGGCGTCGGGGCTTGGATGGTGACGATTATGGGTCGGCGTCTTCTTCTTCGGCTCTTTGAGATTCTCTAGGATAGGATAGGGGGAACAATAACAACATTAACATACGAGGGTTTCTTCTTTTTCCTTTTTTTTTTTTTTTTTTTTTTATGTGTATGTTTTTTTTATTTGTTT
>WUAT03135810.1:0-12403 GCA_010015005.3 Ulmus americana | reverse complement strand
TGCAGCCAATAATATTATTTGATATATTTTTAGGATTTTAAAATAATTATAAAAGGTACCTATTATGCACAAGTCTTGATGAAAAATTAATTTATACAATAAATTAAAAGACTATACAATTTTTTTTCTACTCATGATATTAACATAACATGTACGAGGCACGTTCTCAAAATTAATATATATATATATATATATATGAATTTGAAGAAAAATGTCACTAGTATGCTTCCCATGACTCATGTTTTCACTCTGGTATACGTACGCATATAACATATTTTCATATGAATTTGTATTAATTTGATGATTTTTTAACAAAAAGGTACCATATATAAAGTATATAAATGGCAAAGAGTTGATTCTAAGTATAAAAAACAAAAATAGTACTAATTAAAAGTGTAATTGAGGTCTACTGTAAATGAGCTGCTATATTTTAAAGATATATTTTTTTTTTGGGTAAATTATAATTATGGTTCTCAATTATTATCACCTTAAGCGTTTATATCCCTAACTCAAAAATTATTACAAAAATACCCCTAATAATGTTAAAAGGGTACAGTTTCATCATTTCCGTCTACCGTTAATTAACTCTGTTAAAAGTCAAACAATAAAAGTATATAGCATTTATTATTATTTTTTTATTATTTTAATTTTTTATTTTTTTTAATTTCACGAACCAAACGCGACACCTGATGTATTCTATCATTAAGTCGTTAATTTAGATTTCCCGTGATAGGACACGAATGATGGAGACTTGTAATTTAATGAAGGTTGAATCCATCAGAAAGTGGAAGCTACATAAAAGTGAAGCAAAATTGACTTCTATTGGCATTTGTTAAGATATTGAACTTTTTAATTAAAGAGCGTTTATTGACTTGGAGTCTTGGAGTGCGAGTAGAATTAATTAGGAATGGTGCACTCGTCAGTCGTCACTGACGGTGCCTCTGCTTGACTCGGAAAATTGATGAGAAAAAAAATGAGAAATTAGCTGTAGCCTACAATTGAGTAAATTTCTTTAAATCTTCGCTTGTGATTATGATGAGATGGTATGAAATTAGTCATAACCAAAAATATAACCCTAAAATTATTCTTATTATAAAATTTGAGTTTAATTTTAAATAAATTATTTTAGTTTCCACTCATTTGTAAAACAATCACAGTTTGACTATTAATTTTAAAAATTTGGACAAAATAGCCATATCTTACGAATAGTTAAACAAAATGACTATTTTTAACATTTTATCATATTTTGAAAATTTGAAAGCCAAGCTGGGACGTCTTGCAAAGTGAGTGGCCTTTTCAAAATGTGATAAAATATAAATAAATTAAAAAAATAATCATTTTGTCTAATTTTTCATACCAAAAATAACATTTTATATAATTTTTAATACAAAAGGCCATTTTGACAAACTTTTCTTAAATAATAGTCAAACTGGGATCGTCTTGCAAAGTGAGTGGCCATTAGGATAATTAACTAAAAAAAACTATGACAATTTGGTAAAATCACGATGAATCATTTTGATAGATAGTGCTAAATAATATTTGAGTGAAAATTACATCTAAATTGTAGTTATGTTTAGGGACCTTAATAGGTTTGACCATTAGTTGGTGCATGTGGTTCCAAATTAGTTATCACTTCTTCCAAATGCACTATGTTAGTTATTGGTGGAAGTGGTCCCAAATTAGCCATCACTTATCCTAAATATACCAACTTAGCCATTATAATGAAAAATATTAAAATTAATTTTAAACTTTAAATATCCTAAATGAACCTAGATGATCCTAAACCCTAAACCCTAAATGTAACTTTAAACCCTAAACCTTAATCCTAAACCCTAAATGACCCTAGACCCTAAGCTCCAGACCCTAGACCCTAAATCATAACTTGAATTCTAAACCTAAACCTAAAAATTTAAATTTAAATAAAACTTAAAAATTATTGTTAAAAATTACCCAAATTTTAATTTTAATTTTTTCTTCATGATAACTTGGGAGCGCATCCACCTGTTAATAACTCGAAAATTTGGGACTGATTTTTCCAATAATGGTACGATAATAAACAACTCGATATATTTGAAAATAATTATTATTATTTTAACACTGTATCCACGGATTAATAATACTTGATTAATAATACTTAGTGATATATTCTCTCATATTTAAGGTTCACTTAGAATTAAATAATTATTACCTATTAAAATAAAAACTGTTCATAATTATTTAGGAGTATCAAATCAAAACAAAGCTCCGAATATACTCCATGCCACATGTAGAAAATACTTTAATATTATGCATAATCCATTATACATACTTTATTAAACATAATTTTGGTGATTATGAGATAATTTTTTAAACAAAATTCTAATTTTTTTTTTTATTTTAAAAGTAAGTAGGGATCCACAAGATTAAAAAATAATTTTATATAAAAGGTAGTGTGGATATTGAGATTTAATAATAAAATAATATGAAAAAATAATATTTTATGTAGAAAGTGGTTGAGATATTAATAATATAATGTAAAAAGTGGTAGAGTTTATGTGTGTAAGGTATAAAATGTGGTAGAGTTTAGGTGTGTAACGTGATAAAATATGGTAGGATAATATAAAAAGTAGTGGGGTTTACATATGGATGTAAACGGGACTGGGTATGATCGGGGATTCCAATACCATTCCTGATCCTGCTAACTTTTAAGATCCCTATCCCAGCTTCCATCCCCTATTATTTTATTCGGGGACGAGGACAGGGACGAGGACAAGTCTCCGTCGGGTTTCCCTAATAATTTTTTTTCTTCTTATTTTTTGGAATAAAATTGAAGTGGGCTTAATGTTAAAAATAAAATAGGTTGAGTATGTGGATATTATAGTGGATTTTAATAACTTTTGAAATAAATAAAGTGCGTTTGGTATTTTATTAAGATGAAAATCAAATTATGATTTTATTATATTAAATATTTATTTTGATTGAGTTATAATTTTATTATATATATATATTAGAGGCGAGGCCGGGAGAGAATTTTTATAAATATTATTCCCGAATCATCTCCAGTTGGAATTTTTATAAATACTGTCTCCGAATCATCCCCAAAATTATAACTCTCATCCCTAGACCATTTAGGGTAGATTCCTGTAAGCCCTCGAGAAAAATTATCATCCCTAAATCTATAAGATATAATAAAATATAAATAATTAAAATATAAAAAAAAACGAATTTTAAAGAAGTTTGAAAAATACAAAACTCCTTGTATATATAGCAACAGACAGGCAGAAATGAGTAGATAGTGATGCGCATGACCGTGTGCCTTGTTCAACAAGCTAAAGAGAAGAAGCTAGAATTAGAAGTTCAATTAACCAATCAAAAAGTTGTTTGTGTAAGATAAGCAAAAGAAGATGAACTTTCAATTGTGTGAACGTAGGTAGGAAGGAACTTCGAAGGGGACCCGAATCTTCCTTTCTAAAGGAAGAAGAAACGAAACAAACACTTTGATGGTCTCATAAAAATATAGACTTGGGGTTCGTAGTGGTATTTGAAAATATCTAAATAATTGTTTTTAGACTAAAAAAAAAAAAAAAAGAGGCCTTAAAATAAGATTATGTAAACACAGCTAAAGAGTAGAAAATTGAACAAAAGTTAAATTAAGATGGAATTAACGATCTTTGTACATAAAGATGATCTCTGTATTAGCTAGAGAGAAGTTTGATTTTCTTTTGAGAATTACTCGAATCCCACATCGATCACAAAATGAAACTCGAGAACAAACCAAGAATCCACATTCAATTTCCTTCCAAATTAAAGCCAGTCTCCGAAGAAAAGATCCAAGCCAGCAGCGAAGTCAAACGACGAGAAACCGAGACCGTTTTAGAAAACTCAGAAATTACATCCGCAGCAGAGGTAGAAGAAAGCGACGGTGATCACCAACACGATCGCTTCAAACACCGAAACGACCCTAAAAAGAACGTCGTCGAAGAATGAAAGCTTCAAATTGAGGCGCTTCCATTTGAATGCAGAACCAAACAAGAACTTCCACCTCAATCTCCACGACGAAGATGTCGGCAACGGCGGCGTCGACGACGACGACGGAGATTCCTCTTCCTTCCTCAGCTTCTTAAAGAATAACCACCTCTTCTTTCCCATCATTTTCTCTTTCTAAAAACAAGAATTTTTTTTCTCTCTCTAGAGCTTCTTTTGTTGTTGCTGATTAGTTGTGAAGGGACAGAGTCGGGAAGGAGGAAGTTATATACGGAGGGGGAGGAAGGCTAGGCTATGTCTGTTCTAATTACAAGAAGTCTACTTTTCAAAAGAGTCAAAATTAAAGGCCAATTAAAAAATTAGAAAATCAACACGGTCTATTTGAATTGAAAATAATAAAGGGCGATGAGGGTAAGCATGTGATTTTGGAGGAAACGAAGGGTAGTTTCGGTAATTCATGGGCGAGGGAAATGGAACGAGTGGATGGAAAGATGACTGATATTGAATAAACTGCTCCGCGTTTTGAGCAGGTAAAAAACGAAGTGTTACGTGGGAAAGTGGTTCTATGAGTTGTGTGGCGGGAGCATCTAGAATACAGATAGCTGTTCCATTTTTTTTTCTTTTCTTTTTTTTTTTGCTTGAATAAAAAATCAGGTGGACTTCTATTTTTAAGTAAATAGAATTCTAAGAGATTCCAATCTCCGAACATATGTCATTTTTATTTTAAATTTGGTTTAAAAAAAATTTACATTTAGAACACTATTATAGTATTGTGCTAACGTAATTTAGAATTAAAGTTAAAAAAAATCAATAAAATAATTAATGTCTTTAATTAAAAATTATTTTTGTAATTAAAAAATATAATTTATTATAGTATTTATTAAAAATAATATTTTTTAATTAAAAAAATAAATATTTATTATCTAATTGTATTTTCATAATTAAAAATAAAACATTTATTGTACTTTCAAATTTAAAATTGAGGAAATTACACCCTATACCCCCCTTTTTCCTAACTCATTACATTTATACACCTTTTTAAAAGTCATTACATATGTACCAATTTTTTAGGTGTAAAATATATTTTTACCCCTCCATATTTAGGATTATTTATTTTAATCTCTAAATTTATTTGTAATTTGTTATTTTATTGAGGGGTTAAAATAGATGAAAAAGTGGCATATATGTAATGGAGGTAAAACATGGGTATAAATGTTTTGGTGCCTCATTTTAGGGGCATTCCGGTAGTTCCCACTTTAAAATTTGAACAATTTTTGGTTGAGAATTTACATTGGAGAATTTTTTTTTTCTTTCTATTTTTGACAAAATATAGCAATACACAACGATATAGTATAGATGCTCTAATGTAAAAGCATCACCAAAAGTAGGTTCTCTAAATTTTAAATTTCACATGTTAATTCTTAAACAAATTTTTATGGAGATTTTTTTTTTTTTTTGTGAAATGCTGATAATGTTAAGCGTCTTAAATAATTTTTCGGTACAAATTTCATTTACGTAGTCCAGATCATTCAAGTATTTGAAGAAAAACCATCACTTAAAAATATTGATGATTTAGAATGTTTCAGTTCATCAAATTAAAAAACAACGGCAAGAATTTTTCAAAACGCAGCCGCCAAATTGGAGTCCGTTTTGGCCATTCGGTTTCATAGGAAAAGAGAAATAGCTCGGATGATTGGCTGTGGAGTGTGGACCCTGTGACTGTGTTGCTTCCATTTGGAAAACGAGAGGGGCATTTTGCATGAGTATTTTTTTTTATAACTAAAATAGAATTAACATTATATATATATAATATAAAACTAATTCCATGCTATATAAACTCAACGACAGTAACGAGCCCACAAAACGACAACATCTCCAAACGAGTTCCAAGGTCATACGACGCCATTTTCTCTTTTACTTTCTTTGGCATTGTGGGTTGTGGGGTTTGAGAGTTAACAGATAATGCAAATTACGGTATATGCCTTATATTGTAAAATTATGCTAACAGTAGAAAACTTAATTAGAAACAAAAAATAACATTTATTAAAAAAGCAAAGTATTAAATATCCATTCTTTTTTCAAGTGTAATCGAAAATATAAATATTCAGTTTTCTTTTAAATTCTTTTGTCCCTTTTGAGTTTAGAAATTTATTCATTTATTAACTTTTTTTTTTATTTTTTTTATTAAAGAATTGTGCTAATTTTTTCCATATACCATTTTGAGGCTTGCCACTTGCCAAAAACATGTGATAATATATATATATATATATTAACTAACAAGACCAAATTATGAAGTTGATGATACAACTGTCAAAAAAAAAAATTATAAAATAAAGATATAATCACTTAAATGTGCTAGATTAGAGACTTGGGTGCAATAAACCCAATATATCTATGCAAAAAGTAATCAAACTAGTTTTTGTTAACCCCTAACCATAGGTTAAACAGTCAAACTTGATTACGCTAGAAATGTTGAGGTCAGACGAGCAAAATGATCAAGTCGGACGAACGAAATTGCCTACAAAATAAGAAACATGTTAGGGGTCGAGGATTGTCTCCCTAACCCTTTGATGTCTAAGTCAGAATAGTTTGAGGTGTAATCTGACATAGTGACAATGAGGGTTTTAAGTTGCATATCTCTGAGAGCAAATTAGAGGGTATTTATAATGTTACTCCAAGAGTGATGGGATCAATGAATCTTGGAGTCATAACTGATCCAACTAGCTGTCATATTCTCAAGGAGAGAATATCAGACCTGTTACAACCATCTTGGTGAGGTGGAGTGGCGGACGTGTTGACGTAGCTAGCTTGTCACACAAAACTCGGGCTATTGTAAGAATGCTTTTGTGGACCGCAACTCGGCACTAAGTTTTTAAGTGCCTAGGTTGGCACTAAGTCAGATCGGCCAATCTTGAGGATGGGTAGGACGACGTCGCATATGTGATAGCGTTGTGACCAACGCCACAAAGTATCACCTCATAGTACTTGTGAATTGAATCTTCATTGATTTAGTTCGGATTGAATTTAGGTCAGCGTTCCTGGAAATTGTTCTAGTTTAGACCTTGAGATAAAATATTGAGGTCGGCATTTTGGGGAAAGTTTTAGATCGGACCTTCTAGGAGAATTGAAACGTTTTAGCTCGGCCTTTAGTGACCAAAATCAGGTTTGCCATTGGTGAGAAATCTAGATCAGCCATTGGGGAAAAACTTGCCAGTTCAGGCTTTGCAAAATTACCCCCCAACATTTTTCTTTCACACACATACATATACCTTCTTTAAGTTGATCAAATTTTTGATTTTTTCAAAACTAACAGGTGTCCCGTTCAAAAAAAAAAATGAAAAAAGGTGCTAGTTCAATTGGGTAAAAGAAAGATTCAAAGCTTAAATTCTCTGAATAGCTAGCATATAAAAAATAAAAATAAAAATTTTATTTTACCATCGACTAGTGGACCAAATTCCAGATAAGAATGAAAAAGTAATCCTTTTCGTTTCATATGTATGAGCAGGAGCATAAATAAATTTTAATGCATCAAACTGAATCATTTAGATTTATTTAAACATTTATCTCGTTAATTTAATCAAAATATTAACAATTAACAAGGCCCAGGAAACAACCCAAAAGATTAGAAAAAGAGGAAAAGAAAAAAGTAGGAAGAATATTAAGACACATAACTATATATAATACAAGCATTTTCCACTCTAAATATTCCATCTCCATTGGATCGAGCTTTAAAGGGACTTTATCAGTGGTAGGAGTGGCACCGACAGCTAGTTAGATATGATTTCAAACAAGAACAAGAACGAAAACAAAAAAAAAAAAAAAGAAAAAATCAAGGAATTTTAGCACTTTATTCGAAAGAACCAAATTATATTCGAGTTCAGCTGTCTTAACTTTGATTGTATGAATTAAAAGTAAGAAAGGTACATTCATGGTTTTAGAATTTTCCATTTTTCAGCACGATTCTACGTTGAGAAGATTACACGTGTAGTTTTCATAAATTCCATCAAAGAAAAGTTAAATCCATTGATCAATAAAATCCCCTGAGATTTTATCACAAATAATTCTTGATTATAAAAAATATCACCAAAAATCTTTATTTATTTTTATGTAAAAATAACCTTAAGCATATTAAAATGATCATAATAATACCCTTAATTTTTTAATAATATTATTGTTATATTTTTTTTATTTATATAATAGTGTTAATAAATATGTATCCAAACACTCGAAACAATCGAAACCTGTTTGAAAATAGTTATATAATAAATCAAGAAATATTATACATATTTAATAAGGGACAAATTCAGTTTTTGATAAAAATTTAGCACGTTAATGTTATTTTTGCATATTTTTAAGAAAATAAAAGCTTTTGGTAATATTTCCCATAACCTAGTTTTTATTTATTTATTTGAATCAAGGTTATTTGTGATAAAATCAGAAAATTCAGGGGTTAAATAATATTTTTCTTATATAATACTAAAAATATTTTAGTAACGCGTATAATTTATTGGAATACACATCAGTTTTTTTCGTTATTTTATGTTCTATATCCTACTTTTGGTAATTTGATGAATACGGCTTTGGGCTACAGGCGGTTTTTTTTTCTTATTTTCCTACTTTTTATATTTTTCTTATTAAAATCATGATTCAGATCATAAAAAGAATATCAGTTCAGAATTATTATTCAAATTAATCATTAAAAAAATATATCATCTTATCTTATTTTTCCTATTTTCACTATTTGATTTATGATTCAAAATACGAAAAGAACGCTATTTTATAATACTGTTTAAACCTTATTTAAATCACTAAAATAAAAATTTTGTTCATATCACCCAAAATATTATTTTTCAAATTACGAAAATAACATACCCATAATTTATTTGAAGGAAATAACTGAACAATGTTATCTACAGTCTTAAAATTTTACTCACTCAGATTTTGTATTTTAATATTAGTGGACGCATTTTATTTTTATTTTTATTATATGTTATTAGATTTTTTATTATTTAAATTTAGCATCGAGTATATATATCTTCACGGAAGTCCAAACACGTTCAAACGGCTCTTGATAAAGTCACTGTCTAAATAGTTTGAACTTCATGAAAAAGATTAAAAATTTGTTTCTTTAGCTGGCAAGTTTGAGATGTAATTTCTCTATCATATCGTTAATGATAAAGTAAAAAGTGGGAAGAATTTCAACCTTTCTGAACAAAATTAGAACAATTTAAAATATCATGGTGCAAATTGGGACATAAAAAAACATTTCTAGAGGCATATGTGCCATTTCAAAGTAGAGGAGAAATTAGAGGGTAGTTGAGCTATCCCAACCTGAAAATGATTTCGAAGGACCATGCAAAGGTACTATATGTACTTACAAAAATACAAGTGGTACGGAGAAAGATAATTAAATTAGCTAGGAATCAAATTTCAAACGAAATCTTTATCAAAGCTAGCTTTAGGAGCTTTACCAAAAAAAAAAAGCTAGCTTTAGGAGTCCCCTTAATACATAATATTCACTTAGTTAAAGGCAATGGGGAATTATTCTCTATTATATATCGAACCACATAATTATCATTTAATAACTTGACAATTGTTTCTTATTCTTTTTCCATTCTAAGTTCTTATTCATGTATTTGTAACTATTAAAATAATTAATGGTTAATTCTAACTACTTGGTCCTAACTCAATTGATGAAGAGAAGTGATTTCATACTCAAATTTTGAGATGAACTAATATAAAAATAAATATTGATACTTATAGCTAGCATAGATTATTTCATATTTATATTTTTCTTTTAAGGAAAAATACCCCTACAAGACCACTAAGTTTGGAAATCGTTATGTTTAGGGTCACTGTACGAAAAATTATCAAAATATAATTTTTTTTAAATAACTTCTTTTTTTTTTTTTTTGAAACAAAGGGCTGAATTTATTTTCCTAATTAATAGGATCTAATTAATAAAATAAATTTTACTTTAATTGGAACTTTGATTTGTTATCAATGAAAATTTGAAGTCCGTAAGCTCTTCTATATAGCAATTAATTGCAAATAAATAGTAACTTAAAAAAGCTTAACAACTATTTTTAGTCATATGAGAGCAAGGTGCAAATTTGCACAAACAATAGAGGGCATTAGAGCAATATATATATATATATATATGAATTTATTAAGTGGTCTACAAAAGGAGATTGCTTGTCATTCAAACAATTTTTTGTCAAACAAAGTATACTATTATATATCAAACCACATAATTATCATTTAATTAATAACTTTGACAATTGTTTCTTTCTTTTTTCCAATTCTAAGTCGTCCATATTCATTTTTTATTTATAGCTATTAAAATAATTAATAGTTAACGGATTTTTTTTTTTTTTTGGTAACAATAATAGTTAACGGATTCTAGGTAAGCAGTTCAAACCAAATTAATGAAGCGGATATATCTCATATTTAAATTCATGAGATCAACTACATAATATATAAAAAATAATAATCATAAATATTTATCCTTATAGCTAGGACGTTCTTATGCTAGTATTGTTCATTAAATTAACCATTCCATATGTTATTTCACAATCTGTTTGGAAATGATTATGATGTGTCTATAAATAAAAATATATAAACGGCTTTTTTTTGGTGGATTATTTCATAATATGTTTTTTCTGTTAAGGGAAACATACTTATATAGCCACTAAATTTGGAAAAATTGTCATGTCTATAGTTAATGTGTATGAAATAAAAAATAATAATAATAATAATAATAATAATAATAATAATTAAAAAAAAAATTTGGGTCATGAATACAATGTCTATTAATATTTTTATTGAAATTAAACAAAGTATTAGATTTGTTCTTCTAATCAATACACATAGATCTAATGAAACAAATCTCACCTCAATTGGAGATCTAATTTGTTGTTAGTAAATATTAAAGTCCAATAATAAAAATGATGTGGTGATGATAACTTTTGTGTTAGTGTGTATGATGAATACAAGTTACTATTTGGGTTGATTTTGACAGTTAAAGAAAGTACGTTATCGTATCTCTTTCTAGTATGCTATCATATGTTAAAATTTAACAACACTACATGAGTTAGATATTATCATTTTCAATAACTATTCATAAACAATGGCCATGGAGATATATTTTCTAAATATTAGTTGTCACGAATGTCATTAATCCTTCTTTTAATCGCTTGTGAGGGAATCTCTGACTAAGAATGTCAAAGGCTGGAAGGCAAGAGGTCCGAAAGGTAAATCATAATTGTTCATATAGTTGGTCATCTTTCTTATTTAGCCTCTTAAAATTTCACAATCATCTTAAATTGCACTAAATATCAAATATATATCGTAAAAAAGTTGACAAAATCATTTACAACAATATCCCACAAAAATCCCCTAAACCTTTACATGTGTCTCATATCTTTCTTCAAGCGTTTCCCCTGTTAAAAATATAGTATCCTATAATCAACGGAGCATATTAACAAGGTTAAGATACATACATATCGATATTTTCCCTATAGCGAGGTTGTTGAGATTTTACATCTCCTATTACACATACACCAGGCTAGGACGGCATATCTTCAACCTAAATTATTTAAATTATCCAATTCAAACTAATTTTAGACCGATTCAAACAAAATTGAATTCAAATAATTTAGTAATAGATTTAAAATGTACCAAACCAAACTCAAATAATTTGATAACAAGGCCAAAAGTAAAAAATCAAATCAAACCGAACCGAACTGAAACCAAAACCGAAATTGACTGAACCTCATAGTCCAAATACTTTTTTTATATATTACTTTTAATTCTTTAAGTTTTTCACTAAATTATTTACAAAATTTTCGTCTTAATTATTTATTTATTCACAAAATTTTTTCATACTACAAAATTTTTCAAAGCTCATACTATTAAAATTTCTAACTTCTAAATTATCAAAAGCCTCAAACACAATTAAATCAAACATTTCTTTTAGTTTCACACTTTCACTTATTTATTTTCAAATAGTTTGGTAACATATCTAAAATATATCAAACTAATTTTGGATTAAACCAAATCGAACTAAACTTAAAGGGTTTGTTAATGAATTCAAAATATTCCAAACCAAAGTTGGTAAATGATTTGGGTTATAGTTTGGGCTCATACCTGTCCAAACCAACACATATGCAGCTTTACACCTGCCATCAAATCCCTATTCTAATTTTTATTACATGCCAACCAGAAAATGTTCCTCTTTTTTTTTTTTTGGTAAACAGAAAATGCCAACTCTTCTACGAATTTAGTCATCAGTAATTTAATTCATACTCTTAATTAATTACGACTAAATCCCCCTCTCTCTTTCAATTTTTGTAATGTCAAATCTCCCCCTCTAGAAGATGGCAAAAGCGCGCAAACTTATCTTTCCCTTTCTAAATTTACTTCAAACGCGTTTCTCCTT
>WUAT03135700.1:0-12403 GCA_010015005.3 Ulmus americana | reverse complement strand
GAAGGAAATTAGTTCATAATTAAATGAAGAATAATCATCCTAATTACAATCATAAAATCAAGGAGAGAAGAAACCCGAAGATACGAGAGAATGCAGGTTTGTAGAAAAGTATTATTCTCCAAGTAATTTTCTAACTTTTCAATCTCTATGCCTTTAAAAGTCTCAAAAAGTCTCCCTCTAAAGTCATATAATAATCTATTTATAGTGCTAGGGTTGCTAAGGGTATTTTAGAAATAAATTCTAATGTTTACAAGCTATGAATAAGAATTTAAATAAGATAGAACAAGTTGAAAAACTCAAATCCCATAAACTCGTTGGCGGCAAGCATTAATCTTGCCACAGCAAGTTTCGTGCTGGAAATTATATGTGACGGGATCTCATGTCTCGCTGGCGGCGAGGCCAATTCTCGCCGCAATGAGTTTTCCCTTGATTCTTGTATGGAGTTCCTATAGCCTTTTCTCACCAGCGGCGAGTTCTTGTTTCCTCCAATTCAAAGTCTTTAAATTTCAGCTCAATTCCTAAAATTCTGAACCTTCAATAAATCTTCAAAATCACGTTTAAAAGCCTAAAATAACACTTATACAACAAATACCTGTGAAACGACACATGTGAAATAAAATAACAAAATAAACTCTAATCTCACACAAATATCGACTTTTGGCTATTTGAGACTTAAACAAATAAAAAGAATGATTATTAACATAAAATTACTCTAAAACTAATAAAATATCAGGCTAAAACATATATAATAAGTCGTACTAAATCGACTTATCATACTATTACATGTTGAAAGTAAAGAATCCGAGAACTATTAGTCGTCTAGAGGTTGATGATAATAACAATTGTTTTTGGTTCTCGGCATAGCAATAAGGGGATTTTCTTTGATGTAGAGAGTGATTGGTTTGGATTGTACATTTTTGAAGTCAACATCAAGAGAACCTTGTTGATTGCAACTTGGCAGGACAATAACTATAATTGTTATCCCATTGAATGGGGCATCGTTGATTCAGAGAGGATGAGTCATGGAGATGGTTTCTTAGTCATCTCAAGGATGTTATTGGCAAACCTGACAACTTGGCCTTTATCTGTGATAGAAACCCAAGCAACCAAAAAGTGATGGCAACCATTTTTCTGCAAGCAATTTATAGTGCATGTTACTGGAACGTGGGATTGGGAAATCTTGGATGAGATTCACAAAGTAATTCTCTGGCCACAAGATTTGAAGGAATGATAAGTCGTTATTGTACGACTTATCATGTATGTTTTAGCTTGATATTTTATTAGTTTTAAGGTGTTTTTGTGTTAATATTCATTCTTTTGACATTCCAGGTCTCAAATAGCCAAAAGAGCAACAAGGTGATATTTTTGGGAGTTTTGGGGAGAAAATAGCACAATTGAAATGAAAGATAAAGAGAAGTAACTCAAATCAAGAAAGTCAGGTTAACTTTTGAGTATGTCTCAATATTTTGGCTATAACTTTCACATAAAAAGTCCAAATTAGATGATCTTAATGTCTCTAGATAGCTATAAGAGAAAGATCTACAACTTTTATGAGGACATTGAAAACTGATTTGGCATCACAACGGCCAAATATAGCTCCACAGTGTCCTATCGCGGGTCTGGAGTAATTTCAGATCTTATCTCTATATTTGAAGTCAGTTTTGAGCCAAATTGAATGAGATTTCTTCCAAAATTACCCCTGAACGTCCTAAGGCTATTAATAAGCCCAATTATAATTTATTTGAGAGAACTTTTGAATTGCATTAAGATTGAAGATAAGGAGATTGCTTTGGAGAAGAAGATTTATAGCAACCATTGTTATTCTCTTTAACTCTCTAGTTTTGTCCATCCTTGCTTTGTGATTGTAATTAAGATTTTTATTCTAGATACAATTATGAACTAAAACTTATTCTAGGGCTGGGATGTAGCCCAATCATGACTATGCTTTTCAATAATTTAATTTAATTTTCTACTAGACATTAGTTTATTTGTGTATTTAGCTAATATGTGCCTCTTGCTTTCAATTCTTTTGTATCCGAGTTTTGAATAATTGTATGATTTAGGTTGAGATTGAGAGATCAAAATTATATTAGATCAATATAGTAGAATACTTTAGGTTGAATGAATGGTAGAGATACATTTGTATGACCTAAGAGATTAATACTTAAATCTATAATAATTCCATTAAACTTAAGAAACTCTTTAGACTTAAATTCACATAGAGATATGATGGGTTAATATTTAAGAGTAAATCTAATGTTGTTCGAGAGAAAATATTAGTTAAATTAGGGTATTAAATCTCCAAATAAAGTTTAGCAAGATTAATTTAATTTTCAAATGCATATAAATGGTTGCTGTGAAATCCTTAGTACTAGGTTTATTTATCATTTGAATCTCAGTTTGTACTCTCTCTTTAAGTTGTTAATTTATTATTCTTTCCAAATCTCAATTTTCAATTTAATCAAATAGTATTAGACATAATAAATTTTGGTAATTAGTAACAAGTAGTTTTTGTGGGTTCGACACCCGTACTTATTTTCTTTATATTATTTGATGATTTAGTGTACTTGCTAAAATTCGCATCAAGTTTTGGAGCTGTTGCCTGGAACTACTTTTGTTTTACTAATATCAATATGAGTTATTTCTTTACTGGTTTGATTTTATTTTATTTTATTTTATTACTAGTTTATGTCTTTTTCTTAGAGTTTTTTTTTGGTGCATGAGATTTTTCTCCAAATTAGGATTTTAGATTCGACGATCAAGAGGGAATTCTAGTGTATTGATGAAGAGGGCTAATAAAAATAATATCTCCTTTTAGTTTTTGTTTTTTTTTTCTTTAATTTTATCATGTTATCTTTATTTTTATTTTATTTTTGGTTTTTGATAAGTTGTGTTGTGCCTTTTGATCAGGACTATGTACGTTCATCCAATTTGAACAATGCTAGACGAGAGGAAGATGCAACAAGGTGATCAAATACCGAGTTTATAAATTCGGAAGAGTTAGAGATTCAAGTGCATTGAGAGACTATGCCATTCCTTTTATTGGTGGAATAAATTCTAGAATTAGTAGACCATTTGTTGAGTGTGGATTTGAGATCCAAATTGGTCTTATACAATAGATTCAAAAGTTTATTCAATTTGGTGGGTTACCGAATGAAGATCCTTATGAGCATATTGTTGACTTTTTGGAGATTTGTGACACATTCAAGTATGAAGAAGTTTCTGATGATGGGATTAGACTTCATATTTTCTCTTTCTAATTAAAGGATAAAGCTAAGTTTTGGTTGAGATCATTACCATCTAGTACAATCACTACATGGGATGACTTAGCAAAGATTTTCTTAGCAAAGTATTTTCCGTTAGTGAGGTGCCAAGTTAAGGAGTGAGATTTTTTTCCCTTTGCTCAGCTAGATGAGGAGACATTATTTGATGCTTGGGAGCATTTTACAAATTTACTAAGAAGATGTCCACATCATGAGCTACCTAAGTGGTGTCGAAGCCATATTTTCTACAATGGTTTGGATTACAATTCTATGTCAATTTTAGATGTCGTTGGTGGTTCATTGATGAGGAAGACACCTGAGGAAGCATTTGAACTAATAGAATTAATGGCCGAAAACAACTACCAATGGTATTCGGAGCAATCAACATCTCAAGGACTATCTAGTATGCGAGATGATGAGATTACCGTATTATCTAGGCAAGTTGCTATGTTAAATGAAAGGATGGAATTTTTAAGTGCTCAAATTTTGGAAGAGAAAGGTTGTTTACTAGAAGTGGTTATGACTCAATTTGTGTCGACAATGTCAACATTTGTTGATCAAACCACAACAATCTAGGAAAAACATGATGCCGCTATTCGAAGATTAGAGGAAAATGGGGATAAATTAGTTGATATTCAAAAGGCAATCTTTAGGGGAGCTACTATAAAAGATGATTCAAGAGAAATTGAGGATTATTCGAAGTTTGTACTACCCGAGTTATATGTTCCACCTAAACACTATCTGCCACTGATCCCTTTTCCTCAATATATTTGGAAGAGTGCAGAATTACCAACATCTTTAAGTTGTTTCCAAGTTGAAATGATGGATAAGAGGAAAAACCCGAGAAGGTGATGGTAGAATATTCTAGTGAACCTCCCAATAAGATACTGGTGCAAACCAAAAACACTCAAGTCAAGGATGAAATTGAAGATGTTATAACTAGCTTGAGTGTGCAACCTTCCAAATGAGTGGAGAGATTGCATCTTAAATCAAGGCCGCTGAGCAGTATCAATTAGAAGTCGTCTTAACATGCATCATAAGAAGAAACTCTAGCTATAGACTTTTTAAATAAATCGCTTCTTGGGAGGCAACCCAAGTGTTTTTGAACAATGTCAATGTTTTGGTTTTGTTTTTTTTATTTTGGGATATTTGCTATTTTTATTATCTTTGGTTTGGTTGTTTTGTTTAGATTAGGTTTTGTTTTTGGTTAATTTAAGTTTAAAAGAGGTTCCAGCTAGCTCTCAAGTCCATTTTGTTCGTTGATTTTGGCCATGAATGGGTTTGAATTTGGAAAAGTAGTAAATAGACCAATCGTATATTTTTGGGTTAGATTTCAAATGCCATAAGAATCAAGTCGCTTGGACATCTACAGCTACAAATATCGTAGAAACAATGGACACTACTCCTTCAGAATTTTGACTGAAATTCAGGGACCTATTTCTTTACCTTTTACATTGTTTAATTTACTATTGTTCATTGAGGGAAATGATTAAATTTTTTGACTTTTAGAAATTATTTTTTTTTTCAGGTTAATTTATAAAGTCGTTGATAGTAAATTGATTACTATGATGCATGGTTGTTAAGATAGAATTTGATAGTACTTAGGTTTTGAGGATAGTTTGGATACCTGTTTTGTTTGAGTTTGAAATTCAATGTTGGTCTAGTAGTATGATTTTGAGAATGATCATATTTTACATGCTTAAAGACATTTCATTTAGACAAGTATGGATAATCTTTAGACCTCGACAAATTTTAGAACTTGTTTGATTATTTCTCGAGATGAAATCCTAGATTTTAATGTTACTTAGGAGATGATTTAGGTCATCTTTGGTTTGTTTGAACCTTTCTTTCCTTGACCTTATGAATATTTAATCCGCTAGTTACTCATTTGAGCTTTGATATGAATATAGCCATATTTTCCAATCTGTTACTAGCCTAAACACATATCCTTACCTTTAATAAGAACATATACATCTTTTGTTATAGAGCAAAAATTAAGGAGTGAAGGAAGGAAAGAAAAAGTGTAGTTAGCCCGATATGTAATGAAAAATAAGTTTGGGGGTATTCAAAAAGGTAGTATGGGAGGATGAATAAAAAGAATGTTTTTTTTTTAAAAAGAAAGAAATATATAAGTGATGAAAAAAAGTGGTACTAGTAATGGAAAAGTGTTTGTGTGCAAAAATAAGAAAAAAAGGGATGAAAAGTTCTAATGTGTTATGAAGTGGTGTTAGTGTTAAAAGCTCTTAAATTCTTTAAACGTGTTCAAGTATGAATTTTCTCATTATTTTGAATTTCTATCCATTCTTTTTGAACCAATACCTATTTTAATCCGAGTTAACATGCTAAGTCTATATTAGTGGAGAGTGACAAGAAAATAAGTCTATGAAATTTGAATATCGTATTACATTTTAAAGATCAACTTTGTCTATGATTGTATTTATAAAATTATCCGGAAAGTAGAATTGATTGTTTGAAAAGTTGTTTCTTAGATTTTTTAGAGAATTGATGATTTGAATGGAATGAATATTTTGGATGATTATTCTAATCTTTGTATTGTTCGATTGACTTGATAGCTATGTATTGTGTGTAATTTTTGAGATAATATTATGAGTTAACCTTGTTAAATGAATTTAATTTTTGAAAGTTGTGATTTTGAATTGATTTTTGATTTAGTTTTTAGTTTGTTTGTTTAGATTTGTTTTGATTTTTATTTTTTCTCGAGGACTAGCAAAATCTAAAGTTTAAGGGTATTTGATAAGTCGTTATTATACGACTTATTAGGTATATTTTAACTTGATATTTTAATTTTAGAGTATTTTTTATGTTCATATTCATTCTTTTTGACATTCTAGGTCTCAAATAGACAAAAAAGCAACAAGGAGATGCTTTTGAGAGTTTTGGGGAGAAAATAGCACAATTGTAATAAAAGACAAAAATAAGTAACTCAAATCAAGAAAGTCGGGTTAACTTTTGAGTATGTCTCAACATTTTGGCCATAACGTTTCACATACAAAGTCCAAATTCGATGATCTTGATGTCCCTAGAAATCTAAGAGAAATATCTATTACTTTCATGAAGACACTAAAAACTAATTCGGCGCCATAGCGGCCAAATATAGTGCTGCAGCGTCCCATCGCAGATCTAAAGTAATTTCAGATCTTATCTCTTTGTTTGAAATCAATTTTGAGTCAAATTGGATGTGATTTCTTCCAAAACTACCCCTGAACATCCTAAGGCTATAAATAGGACCAATTAGGATTTATTTGAGGGAATTTTTGGAGTGCATTAAGATTGATGATAAGGAGATTGCTTTGGAGAAGAAGATTCATGGCATCTATTGTTATTTTCTTTAACTCTCTGGTTTTGTCCATCCTTGCTTTGTGATTGTAATTAAGATTTTTATTCTAGATACAAGTATGAACTAAATTTTTATTCTATGACTAGGATGAAGCCCCACCAAGACTATGCTTTTGAATAATTTAATTTAATTTTATGCTAGACATTAATTTATTTATGTATCTACTATGTGCTTATTGCTTTCAATTCTTTTGGATCCGAGTTTTGAATGATTATATGATTTAGGTTGAGATCGAGAGATGAAATCTAGATTAGATCAATATAGTAGAATAATTTAAGTTGAATGAATGGTAGAGATACATTTGTATGACCTAAGAGATTAATAGTTAAATTTATAATAATTTCATTAAACTTAAGAAACTCTTTAGACTTAAATTCACGTAGAGATATGATGTATTAGTATTTAAGAGTAAATCTAATGTTGTTTGAGAGAAAATATTAATTAAATTAGGGAATTAAATCTCCAAATAAATTTTAGCAATAGTAGTTTAATTTATCAAATGCATATGAATGGTTGATGTGAAATCCTTTGTCCTAGATTTGTTTATCATTTGAATCTCTGTTTTTACTCTCTCTTTAAGTAGTCAATTTTATTATTCTTCCCAACTCTCAATGTTCAATTTAATCAAATAGTTTTGGGGATAAACAATTTTGGTAATTAGTAAAAAGTAGTTCTTGTGGGTTCAACACTTGTACTTATTTTTTTTATATTACTTGACGATTTAGTGCACTTACTACAATTTGCATCAAGGAGCAACTCAAGAAAGGAAGGCCTAAGAACAACATGTGTTGTTCATTCGGTGAGTTGCCTAAGGGGAAGCATAAGGGCACAACATGCGGGAAAGAGGGACACTACCAATAAAAGTGACGTCAAAATATTCCCGAGACAAGTCGAGAGGAACCAATAACCGCTAGCCAAACGTGATTATATTGTTACATTGTATTATTGAACAATGTATTTTAATGTAAAGAGTGTTTAATAAGTGTACAATAATTTGTTGTATTTTTGAACAATGTATTTTATTGTAAAGACTTTACAATCAAGAAAAAACATTTATTCGGTATTGAGCGCAATAGTATAATCGAGCGTGCTATATCGTGAGTTTATAAAATCATGATGATTGTGTCAAGCAATCATCGCGCTAAATTATAGGGTACATAACACTCGATTTTTTGTCACGATTACAAATATCGTGTGCACAAAGGATAAATATTGTGTCCTTTTAAATAAATATTTTTACACAAAACTAAAAAATAAAAAGTGTCATTGGTTGATTTAGTGTTAAAAATGAGGGTTCATTATAATTTTTGTCAATTTTAATCTATTTTATCGAAAAATATTGTGACATTACATAGCTCAATGTAAGAGTACAATATTCTATATACGTTACTCTAGTTTTTTATTTATTTATTTATTTAAAGTTTAATTTTCAATTTGTTTTTTCATATAATATGTTATTAAATCATTTAAAATATCATTATAAATTATGTATAAAATTTTTTTATTCAAGGGCCCGATAGGACATAATCGGGCACCTAATGACAATAATATGACTTTATGGCATGGACCAATGACACACAATTGGGTGTCCGATGACAAGAACTGGGCTTTTATGGCTAGGCCGAAGACTATAATCGGGTGAACAATTAATTATAAAAATTGTGCTCTTTTATTAAAAAAAAATTTAACAATTTTTTTTTTTTTAAAAAAAGTAAAATTCTCATTCCAAATTTAATCTATTTTATAATAAAATATATAATTCTTAAATTTTGAAAAGTAACATAATCAAAATATTGTGATTTAATGTTCAATGTTATTTTTTTCCATTCCAATTTAAAAGGTAAAATTGTCAAAAAATTTAAAAAGAAAAATTCTCATTCCAATTGTCAAAAATATTGTTATTTACGTTCAAAAACATTGTAAACTAGTACTAATTTGTTTACACTCAAGTTTTTTGAGTTTACTTTGGATAATCTCCTACGGGTCCATATCATGGGCGAACATCTTGCTTGGGAGTCTTTTCCTAACTTCGAAGCAGTGATTGTCCTTGAAGGTTTTCAGCCTCTTTTTCATCATGTGCATCTCCAAAAACTTGATTGTATAAATCTCGCATTCTCCCCTAAAAATCAAAATAAACGTCGTTAGTACAAAAAGATTAATAACATAAACAACTCAAATTAAATAATGAGCCCTTAATACTTACGAAGTCTCTTGTTTGGGGGTTACATCGTTACACCTAGCCTATTGGATCAGCTTCTCCTCCCAGACATGGTCGATGTGTTCAAACATTTTGCTTTGTTTGATAATCTTAGGAACCATGAAATTAAACAGTTCCATTAGAGGCCCTATCTATTCAACTGTTGTCGTGGTGGGGTCTAGATCAAGATCAAAAGATACCAATCACATACATCCACAACCATAGTAACCCAATGGACATTTTTTTATGTTTAGGGGCACGTACAACCAATCAACCCCCTCCCAAATTCTTCCCCTAAGAGGCATTTCCCCACAACAATACTTGATTACGCTTAAACTAGACACGATTTTATTGCAGTATAGATGAGGTGTTGATCGCACGAAGAAAGGATTGCAAAGAAGAATAAAAACTTAAAACACAAAGAAGAAATAAAATCTTAAACAATGAAAAGTAATAAGAGAAGATAATTTGGGTTTTTAGGGAAATTAAACAATAGATTAAACACAAAGTATCAAGTTTCACTCAAGGTTCATCATCCAATTCCTAGTTTTGATCTATTTATTGATTTAATTCCAATTTCTTAATTAAGCACAAAATTAACCCTTCTTACAAGATATCAAACAACAACAATCCTACAAAAATTGATCTAAGTTGATTAATTAATATTCACATTGACCGACATATGAGAAGCGTGACTGGACATATATTTGTTTATGAATAAAATCAATCTAATAACCTATCTCTCACATAGATTAATTATTTTATCTCTCACATAGAAATTGCTAACGCCAAAAAATGGGTCAACGGTCAATGCCAGATTACGTCAGCAAAGATCCACGTCAGGACAGATAACTCGAATACATGTGGCCTAGTCAGGAAGATGACTTGGAATGAGCACAGTCTAGGAAGGAAGGACTGGGCTGACGTCTATCCTGCAAAACAGAAAACAGTCAGAGGTTAGGGGAGATGTTCCCCTGATTACACTCCAATGCTCAAGTCAGAAAGTAAAATGAGTAATCCGACTAAGAGAACAACTTGTATTAGAGAGTGCATACCTTGTGAAGTGAATCGTGAGGGGTATTTATAGGGTAGGTTTGAGTTTAAGGATCAAACCAACTCGTCCTATATTCATGGGAAGGTGAATTAACCATCAAATGATACACTTGTCCTAACGGATTTAAATTTTTCCTAACAAGACAAGCTTTGACCAAATATTGATGATTGATCCCTCAAGACTAGGAGCCTTGTAATAACGAATTACATGGGACTCTTGTAAGAATGAATGGATCAAGTCTTGCCTCAATCGATAAGTTAAGACTAACCTTACTCACAACTTAGTCAAGAGATATCGATCTTAATTTGACTAAGTGTTGTGAAGAATCTTAAGTATAAAGATAATCGAGTCTTGCCTCGACACTCCGTGATTTGAAGTAACTTAGTATTGACTAAGATAAGGTGGACATGGATGCTAAGCGTAGCACCTAATTAAACTGTATTGATGATTTTCGGAATGGGGTAAGAGTGACTGCACGAACCAAGTTGATGGGCTTCATCAAGTTAGCTTCGGAGTATGAGCACGCAAGTGTGATGGCACACAGAAGAGTGGGAATGTGCGAAGGATGGATGCATACTAGCAAGGCCAAGGATCAAACTAGTCAGACTGCATGTGAGCCATCCTGGGATCATAGCTGTGAGGGCAAGGCCCAGCCATCCTGCGCGCCACGCGAGGCCAGCTTGGCGGGCCCTACGCACAGCTGTACAAGCAAGGCCTGGCCAGCCTATGCGAGTGCGTGGGCCAGCTAGGCAGGCCAGCGTGTAACCATGCAAATATAGCCTGGCTAGCCTACGCGCAGTCACACGAGCAAGATTTGGCCAGCCTGCGCTCGTGCTAGTTTGGTAGGCTTTGCATGTAGCGTGAGGTCTAGGTTGGCAGCCTGTGTGTGGTGTAGGCCATCCCTGCGGGTGGCGTGGGCTAGCTCAGCCGACCCAGCATAGGCCCGTCCTCATGGAGGTCTAAGTCCAACTGACTTGACTTCATGTCCCATCGCGAGATGTCCAACATAGACACCATCGTCCTAACTTTGGTGGTGACGTGGAAAGGAAAGTTGTCATGTGGACATTGAAATGGATGCCAAATCAACAGTGATGAAAATTCCCATAACAATTGCCCCATAGTTTTTGAGTTAACTAGTTAAGTTGAAAATTACTTGTTAAAAATCAAACTCTTCTGTCTGGGAGCTGCTGAGTTGCTTGACTGAAACTTAGAAAAACTCCTTAGTCATTTGTTTTGACTTGTGTAGCTAAGATTTTAACTTGGATCATCATAATCTTGTTAATTTAAGTTATCAAGCTATCTAAATTATTTGAGGACTTGCTTTACTCGCGAAATTTCTGGTAAATACTGAAAGGAACAATTTGGACTATCCAATAAGAAATGACCAAGCTGGCTAAGGCCAAGCTAAGGTAGATGGTGAGGCCAAGTCAGGCTTGTCTATTGTCGTGTTCGATACTTAAATCATTTTTCTTTCAAGCAAGGTCAGTTTCATAACCATGGTCATCACGACCGTGGCACTAAGCGTGGAAATTTGATTCTAAACATAGGACTTAGCTGTTTTTGAATAAGTTGCTCCTATATGAAGTAGGAAATTCTAACTAGGAGAAAACCTTGAATCATAATAGAAAATAGTTCCAAGCATGATATTGTGGTCTTAAGCGTAGGACTTAGACTGAATTTTTAGAAATTCACATCATGGGTTAAGAACAGTCATTGTTCCATCTTTGGTTCTAAGCATAGATCTTCATCCCTAGGCATAGGATGAGGTTTCCTTGCGAAAGAAAATGGGTGGATTTAATACATTCAACTCTAAGCGTAGAGCTTTGGTCCTAAGCATAGGACTTGGTTGTCTTAGAAAGACAACATGAGGGTTTAATGCTTCTCGACTCTAAACATAGAGCTTCGGTCCTAAGTGCAGGACTTGGATGTCTTAGAAAGACAACATGTGGATTTAATCCATCTCGGCTCTAAGCATAGATCTTCAGTCCTAAGCATAGGACTTGGCTGTCTTAGAAAGACAATAGGTGGATTTAATACATCCTAGCTCTAAGCATAGAGCTTCGGTCCTAAGCGTAGGACTTAGCTATCTTAGAAAGACAACATGTGGATTTAAAGCATCCCGGCTCTAAGCATAGAACTTCGCTCTTAAGCATAGGACTTTGGTCCTAGGAACAAGACCTAGTTGTTGTTGACTGAGCTTCCCCCTTCCGAGGTAGCTATTTCCAACCAAAAGGTAAACTGGAGTCGTAACATGCTAACTCAGTTGGGAAAAACTAAGGTTGGATTTATGTATCCACACCAATGGTTAAGAAAAGTTGATGTTTAATCCATGGTGAGATCAGATGTGAAGTTTCCAAGACTTAAAGCAACTCTGCTGAGCATGCATCGTGCAAATGGTGTACTCGGTTTTAGCCTTCATTGATAAGAAACTTTCTAGGCTGGAGAGCTTACACGCAAATAAACAAAGAACAAGAAAAGAGAGAAAGAAAAATCAAACTACTCTTTTATTCACTATTATCTCGTGATGTACA
>WUAT03135589.1:0-19418 GCA_010015005.3 Ulmus americana | reverse complement strand
AGGTGCGATGTAATTGAAATCACATGATTTGGCAACCCGTGAGAAAATTGTAAAAATCATAATTTATATAAATAAATAAAATTGGATTTCGGCGACGGGTAAATGTATACCCGTCTCCAAAAGTGGGTTTCAAAGACATGTCAGACCTTTACCCGTCTCTAAAAGCGTACCCGTCTCCAAAAGTACTTGTCGCCATTTGATTCTACTACACCACTTATGGAGACGAGTTTCTAGCCCATGCCAAAAGGTTTTGACATGGGTTTTCAACCCTTGCTAAATCCATTTTCTGTAGTAGTGACAAATCAAATATTCATTGGATTAAATTTTGTTAATAAAATATCGTAATATATTAGTATTTCAAAAAAATTTCATAATTTTTTTTTTAAAAGACCCCTTTTAGCGGTTTTGCCTATAGCACCTAAAGAGCTTGAGACAGCCCTGTCTACATTGTTATGTTTGAGACCACGTGATGTTTCAAACCATAAAGTAACTTGATTAATTTACAAATTTTCTTTTCATTTCAAGCTTTACAAACCCTCAAGGTTGTTGCATATTAAGTTGTTCATCAAATTATCACTTAGAAAAACAATTTTAACCTCCAATTGATACACATTCAAATTATATAATGATGAAATAATCATTAGTGCTCCTATGGATGTTAATCTATATAGCCACAAGCATATATGTTTATCAACTATAGAGAAATTGAAATACTTTGAGATAAAAAAAAAAAATTAAGTACCTTTCTAATTTATGTTTCATGTTCAAGTATGTTTTAGATCTCTTTTGGTGATGAATAAAATTTCCTTTCCAGCGGATAAAGTTAGTTTCAACAAAACAATCGAGTTGTACCCTTGGATTCAGAAATGAAGTCATCTTCTTAGTTTCCGATAGAAGACCTTAAGATTGTTGAAGATATTTGAATAGGAGGAGAAGAAAATAATGGATTTGAGGCATAAAGGATTACTATTCTTACAGACTAAAAAGCTTCCTTGACCAATTGGATAGATCAAGAAAATAACAGTAATAGCTACAACTAGAGCTGAGTATGCAACATCAATCCAAGGACGCATACCTAGAAACTAAGTTCCCCTCACGACTCATATGACAAGCTATACCAAGTAAAAAGTGTAGAACGATTAGTCCCAACTCACTATGAGTTTGTTAAAGGATTGAAAGTAGCAAATTACCTCCAAGATATAACAAATCCAAGAATTCTGCGAAGTAGCAAATTCACAGAATTCAAAGAACACTCAAAAAAACTAATTTATAGAAATTGAGAAAATTGATTATTGAATTTAAGAAATTTGATATATATTTATAGATTCTAATATATGTGTCTTTTCATCAAATAACATCTATTCATTAAAACGCATCTATTTCAACATGTATTTTTCATAAAAAGAACATATTCCTGGTATCTTTTCATAAAAAAGAATCTATTCCCAATAAGTATCTTTTCATAAAAAAGAACATTTTTTCATTAAAAGATCTCTTATTTTTAAAAATGAATAAATGAGTCTGTTCTAAATCTCAATCTCACCATTATGTGGGTCCTGAGTACACTTATTATCAAATGATGGATTCTATGTTGGAATCTTTCTTCTTTTAAAAAAAAATTATGAAAAATTAATTTTTAAAAATTTTGTTTGGTAAATTGTACTTTAAAGACCGACTCTCTTGTTATTGATTACATTTTAGATATCATGAAATGTTGTTGGAATTCAATGAAAATATCTTACACGAGATTCGATATGACAAATTATGAATAAAAAACAGAAAAGATAATCAAGAACATAAAAATTTACCAATGTTTGATCAAAATTTATCTACGTCCCCGTTGAGATCCAATAGAGCTCTCTTCTACACTATAATAGAAGAACTTCAAACCATCTCGATTACACACAATAAACCTCACCAATTACAAAGATCAAATGAGAGAATTTTCAAAGAGGAAGAAAGATCAATTCTCCTAAGAAACATTCAATTTCTCTTTCAATACGAGAAGAACAAAACAACTTTTTATCTCACAATAAAACTGGGAAAACTCTCTCTCGCTAAATTCTTTGTAAATTGACTCAAGAACGAAACTATTTTTTTTTTTTTACCTGTTTTATGATCTTTTTAATAAACCAAAAATGAGGGAGAAGATAATTGCCTTAAAATGCATGTTGTTTGATCAATCTACGTGGCAAATATCAAAAGGCTCTTCGATTAAATGAAACAGTTCGTTTCATCACTCTAAACATAAAAAATGACCGCCTTCATTGTCGTTTCACTAAAAGACTGACTTCTAAGGCTGAAGCATGAACTCTTCAGAGACAACTTCAGAGACATAACTATCAGAGGCTAGTAGAGAGACAGGCTTCAGAGGCAAACTTCAGAGGGAGGCTTCTGATGTTGACTTCTGAAGCAAGCTTCAGAGGCAAGTTTTCCAAAGCAACTTTCAGAAGCAAGAATTTTGGTTTGAGACAGAATTATAACTACAATCTTGCAAATATCCAACAAATGTGTTGTGATAATTGAATTTGGAATTCATACAAAATCCTCCTGATTTCTACAACCAACAAATTTACAACCAAAATGTATACAAAACAATGAAACTTGATATATCAAGAACAAAAACAACCTAAAATCTAAAAACCAATTCCTATATCAAACAGTATCTGAGCTAACATGAGCGGGAGAAGGAGAGTTTCTACAAACAGGACAAGTCCCATTCAATCTAAGCCACTCATCAATACACTCAGCATGGAAGCAATGCTTACATTCTGGTATGCATCTTAGCGTCTCTTTGGTGCAATACTCCGATAAGCATATCGGACAAGTAGTGTCATTGGGTCCCGGCAACCGCCGGCTTTCGCCGAGGACTAGCTTTTGGTAGGACTCTATGGTGGTGTCGTCCAAACCCCCCATAACTATGGCGGGTTCGGGCGGCGCTGCTGCTACTGCTGTTGGACTCCTTCGCGCTGCTCTGTAGTTTGCCCTGTCCACCATGCAAGCGTAGCATGCTATTGCGGCAGCGCATGTTATTGCTGGCACGGCTATGGCTAGGCACATTATTCGAAATATTCGGAGGCCGTCGTTTGTTCCATCTGAAATTTGAGATTCAATAGAAATATACAATAATCAATACATACAATTCAGAGTGAATTTCAGTTATTCTTCCAGGTTTGTTTTAATTTTTAGATACAGTTATTTAGATTTTTTTCTCTATGATTCACGAACAAAAATTTAAATTTACTTTCACACTAATACTTTAAAAAAGATAAAATTAATACTACTATCCCAATACATTTCGAAAGGAGTTAAAATTTTGAATATTATTTTGGTGTATATATTGCTTTATGTATTAAGGATGAGACATAGACTTCAAATCTATATTTTAAACATTTTTCATCTCTAACTCTATGGAAGATTCGAAATTTTCATAAAATTTAGTATATTTTAAAGATAATTATAAAATTTTAAAAGGTAAAAATATGTTAATTAGTAACCTAATTGATGAGGAATGAATGAAAAAAGAAATGAGCTCGAATTTTAAGAGTTTACCATATAAAAGAAATATAGGTGCTGTTTGGTGTATTCTAAACATAAATCCTCTCGTCAAAAAAATATGAAACAAAAAAAAAAAAAAGGTAAAATCATAGAAGTTTGAGGGAGTTTTGAGGGATTTTCCTTGCAATTTAGTACATTATGGTCTAAATAAAAAAATAAAAAAAATTCCCTTAGGATTTATTTTTGCTTAATATGGAGACTTCAACGCAACAATAATACCCAATTGATAGTTGAGAAGATAGAAACAAAAAAACGACCGGTGGACCAGAGCCAAGTTGCTACATTTTAAATCATCAAAAGCTGACGAAATGGCTAATCGTTCACCAAAATTGAAAGATCAAGGGGACCTAATTTGTTTTTCTTGTCTAATTGATAAAATGGTATATAGATAGCCTGGGCCAATTAGATGGCAAATAGATCGTGTGAAGTTGAGCAAAATGAAGCAGAACATATATAAATATATTGACTTTATGGCCTCTACAAGGAAGTGGATAGATTGGTGACCTATAATCTATTTGATGAGAGACTTCTCGTTGACATTATTTTTATATACAAGTATTCAAGTTCAAATACCTCATAATATACTTATACAAGATTCATATGTCACGCTTCCATTAATTATATGATTGACCTTGCAAAACTAGCCAATTACTTTCCGACCAAGATTAGAAAATTAGCCACCAAACCATGCCTAATTTGAGTTTTGATTAGGCGAGATTTTGAATCGGAGAAGCATGGACGGAGCTAAATAATTTTAAGTTCTCTCCTAAAATTAGTAAAAAAAATTTAGTTTGCCCCCCCAAATTTTTTTTGTCTTAAATTTTAGTTCTAGCTCTGTACCTACAGAGAAGTAAAGAAAGAAAAAGCAGAGAAAAAAACAGAGAAGTTCTTACCTTTTTCTGGATTATAGAAGCAACCAATTTCCTGGCTTGTGTTGGTTCTAAATCTACACATACTACCTTGTTCTTCACAAGAACTACAATCAGGAACATACCAAGTCAAGTGAAGATCGTTGTCCAGAGAGCTCGAGAAGCCTTCGTCGTATGGAACTGGCCTCGAAACTGGGATTGCCAATGTTGACATAATTTGACAAGAGCTAGACATAGATGTAGCTAAGCTCGTGGAAGAAGTAGCCAAAACTGAGTGAGTCGAATTGCTAAGGCAATCGATGGATGTGAAATGAGATTTCATGAAGGAAGATGGGCAGCTGAGAAAAGTGTAGTTTTGATAGAAGGCGGAAACAAAAGGAGAGTTTGAGAGATTGAAGGTGAGAAGGCGGCGAGGAAGACAAAAATCAGGATCGTAGAGTAGAATCTCTTGTGTGATGTAGCTGATTTGTCTGACGAAAAACTCACCGGAGAAAGGAAGTCTAAGAACAGTTATGTTCTGATTGTTGCAAAGGAGTTGGAAACCTGGATAGCCACAGTTTTGAGGCTGCTGATCTTGAAGCTGAAAGGGGAATCTGATAGGGAAGCTTTCGTTTCCGCACGAAGAAATCCGGCATTCTTCTGCCGTGTTTAAGATGGGGAAGAGGAAGAAGAAGAGGAGGAGGAGAAGAAAGAAGATATCAATGGTTACGGTGGTCATCATATTTGAGAGATTGAATCTAAGAGAGGGAGGTGTTAATTGTTATTTTGTGTAATAGTGATAGTTTATATTAAAAGGGAAATTAAAATATCAATAAGTTATAAAGTCAAAAGTGTATAAAATAGTAGTGCTATGGCCTGTGTAGAGCAATCTGAAAGATTTAGTTAAGCCATTTAGGTTAGTAGTCAATGGTTTTGCGGCCATTATCTATTTTGTACGCCAGATGCCAAAGAGGAAAACTAAAATATATATATTTATGTCAAATCCAATGTGGAATATCCAACCGTAATGATAGTGGAACACTATGTTCCAAATCAGCCCTTGAAAATTACCTCTCAAATGCCCAAAAGTGAAACTATACCGACAGCTTAATGGGCTCTATAAGCAAACTAGCAGATCTTTTTTCCTCTAAAAATTGATGTTTGCCAACTCGCTTAAATGGACACCATTTAACTAGTTTTTGATATACAAATTTTGGTACGTAAAATATCAACGTACTAATTATATGAATGGTCACCAAAATGGTACTTTTGGTGACTTGTGTTTCTATGCCTATATCACAATACCTAATCTTCTTTTTATTGTTTCCTTTGGTATGAGTTATCCCCTTTACAGGAGCTGCTGGGAGATTCTGACCGAAACAACTTCTCCATCCTTTCCAGCTCTCATGGCGTTGTACTTGACATGAAGTCCTGGTAACAAGAGTTTATAAAATGTTAGTAATTGATCACATATTATAGGAAACCAAGGTGTTTTATTTGTAATGAGGAGGGTAATGACCTTCATTGTGTTGTAAATTGGTGTTAACAGCAACAGCATGGCGGGTGATCACAGCCTTTGGTTGCCAATCCATCGGTTTCCCTATCCAAGTCTTTTGATTAAAGACAGCTGCCATTTTATTTGGAAATTAGACCGGATCGATTTATATAATCCATAACAGGAACAAAAAACTGTAAAGATTGGAAGAATCATTATTTCTCTTGCAATTAGCCTAAATCTGTTGCATGATAAGTATATAGGAAGTTCCTCACTGTAAAATGTTATTTATAGTGTGAAGAGAATCAAGATTTACCAGATGTGGAAGAATCATTTAGGTGTTTGACATCGAAAATAGCCCCTGAAGCTCCATCTGCATTATTTTTGTGATCATGAGATCCTATAAGTTCATACTCCCAGCTTCCATTATGGTACCCCTCGTTCAGGAATAGCTCTATGTGCCTTGCTTCTAGTGTCTGCATTGTTCCTGCATTTGTAAGAAAATATTATAAAGTGGTGACCTTTGTATACGAGATCAAGAGGCAGCTTCTTCTCGGACATCCTTGCAATGGAAACAAATTATATGGAACACAATTTGCGCAACTTGTCTCTATATAAATAAAACAAATTTGATCTTATGTGGACCAACATACTGCAATTTAGTTCATCCAAAGACCAACAATGTAATGTAACTTTGATTCTTATGCAAATTGAACGGCTTGCCCATGATGGTAACATGAATCATATTCATGCCTTTAGGCCCTCTATACTGAAAGAACATGAGGAGAAGTACAACAAATAAGTTTCTAAATCACCAGCCTATGAGAATTACGGCCTCTGCCTAACCCAATTCTGTAACCCGGTTTATTTCTTTCCTATAGGCTTTTTCACTAAATCACATTCAAACTCTTCAATCAAATTTCATCACCATTACTCTATATATTTTTCAGCTCACCATCACATGTATTAAGGTCGCAGACTGGGCATCGAACAAGCTGAAGATCTGTAAAAATCAGCCCAGTTGAAATATAAGATTAAATTAATCTATCGAATGGATTAAACTAAGAAACGCAAATCCTGAAAATTCACTACAAAATTCACAGGTTGGTCAGTTAAGTTGGAACTACCGGCTATCCATATCCCTGTCTTAACATTGTTTATAACACAACAGCCACTGGGCTGCAACATCCTCTCTGTTTCATCTTCTTTTGGGATACGAGCAGGAAAGCTAAGCCTTTCGGTCAGCAGTGCTACTGAAGAGTCTAGTGAAAATGCACCTATTCGCATCCAGTCTGCTTCCTCAACACAGGATGGAGTTGAGAAAAACATTAGTCCACAAGAGTTTGAAACCATTCATGTTAGCTCAAGGATAAAATAACAAAATGGATCTTCAACAGCTTATGATATTAGTTTTACATGGTCATACTAAATTTGTATTATATGTGCCTTAGTAAGGAGAGTAGCTCACAAACATCATTCTCTTTCTTGGTGAATTAATTAATTCCAACATTTTGTTGAAATGTGATGCAAAAGAACACAAAGTGTGGCTAGTTCTTAAAAACCATCACCGAGATGGTCAAATACCAGTCACTCACCAATATGTTTCTCCTGCTGGCGGAACATATAAGAGTGACTCCCATCTAGCAATAGGTTCCATCAACCAGAATCAGTTAAACAGTTATGCACGTTCGAAACCAAGAAAGTCTAATCAAACGGCAAGCGAAGAAGATGGAGGCATTAAGATCCTCACCAAAAGCTGAAGCATAGAGTTTGCTCCAATTGAAGGCAACCTGGGAAGGAGCAGGCACCTGAAGGTCACGCAAACAGACGTACTTCCATATACTGTCTTCCATAATAAGGCGGTAGAACCAGCGATTTGTAACTGCAAGCATCACCAGTGACCTTCCGTCTAGATACTTCGCGATCTCAGTCCACAAGTCTTTTTCGTACCTATTTGTTTTTAAAAAAATGTTTATATAACAGCTGTGATCTGTTTGCTTCCACGAGTGAAAATTTCAGAAAGATATAGGATATAATTTTTGTTCATTTGCGTTTGCCTTTGTTTTCTCAGAAACCAAACAGAGCACAAGGAGTTAGAATATATGAAATTAAGTTCATACATACAGATCTAATCAATTGAAACAGAGTATACACTCTACAGTACATGTGCAGAAACGCTCTTCCTGAGCTTCGGAAAACGTGTTAACAAATTGAATTTGATGTAAACTTCGAATTTTCAAATTTATGGACCGATCTATGTACAAACTCAGAGAGCGACATCTGGAACAGTTGGTTTTGAATAAATCGAAATCGTTTTTGAGAAAACAACTTAATCTTACTAATTTACGGAAACTATTCATCCTCAACGAAAATTGAGATTTCGAATTTATGAATCAAGCTTGATTGCCTATAAAATTGTATACGAAGAAACATGATCAGTGATCTAGTTTCTGAATTCCAGATTCAGAGCAATTTGACGAAATCATATCAAGCTCAAACTCTCAGAAAATCACTAACAACGAATTCACAATTCAACATTAAATTCCAAACTAATAAAGATACTAAAAAATTAAATCCAGTACGATCGTTTCTAATTCATCATTTATGAACGAAAACAAACGCTTAAACTCGCAACCGTTAACTTCAGCAGTAAATTCAATCTCAAATCGTTCTTCACAAAGTCAAATTTCGAAGAAAACAAATCAAAACTTGTAGCGAAAGAGCTGAGGATAGAGAAAGAGAAAGAGAGAGAACCAGCTGAAGGTAGAATGAGCGTTGAGGAAAGTGGAGGTAGGAGAGCTACAGGAGCAGATCGCCTTTGCTCTTCGCATTGACCTCCGAAGCGTCTGAGGCTCAATGGCAACGCTTCGCTTTCTCTTTGCCATCTTCTCACTCTCTGTAGCGTCGCTTCTCAGACGTCTCACCATGTTTGCTCTGCGTGTTTCGATCATGAGCTGAGTGAGACTCCGTTATTTATAGGCGCGCCAAATTCCCATTTTCGAAAGTAGTAAACGAAATTTTAAAACACTCTGTGGGCTTCTAACTTTGTTAGTTTGAAGCGGGCCCGAGGAATTAAGACCTGACCTAGCCTTTTTTCAAAAAGTACCATTTAAACTAGGATTACTCCTTCGTGATTGAAACAATAATATGATTTGATAATTTGAATATTATCACATGCTAGTACATCATTAATCATGTTTATACTGTAATCCTAAAAATAAAATAAAAACTACTCTTGCTTGTTTGCTGCTACATTTTTTTTTTTAATTATAAATATTTATTTTATCTTTAAAATTAGTTTTTTTTCGTTTGTTATATATATTATAATATATTTGGGTAAGAAATAGTATAATATACTTAACTTTTCTCTTATTTTTATGTATTTATTTTTATTTTATTATTCGTGATATGACACTCTCCCAATTACATTTGATTTTCAGTAGTTAATTAGCCCAAAAGTAATATTAAAAATAAAAATAAAGAACATCAATGTGAAATCTCCATTTTACCGTTGCTCTAACATCTCTGTATATAATTTCCTTTTGGTCGACTCAAATTATCAAAATATCTTTACAATTTTAGCATAAAGATTGGTAAATGACTATTGAATTGGGTCCTACCACCAATATAAACAAGAATGCTCGCTAAAAAAAAATAAATAAAAAAAAAAACTCATTTACAATTTCAGTGTATTTGGGATCTTTCTTCTTGCAATATAAATGGGTAAGGGTAACCAAAAAATTGGGCTAAAAGTAATTCGTTTTCCTGGCTAAGAAATGGGTCAGTTGGTTGGTGGTCGTTGTGAGATAAAATGGGAGCCAAAAGGGTGAGCAGAAACAACTAATTCATGAACTTTCTACAATTCGGAGCTTTACATAGGCAGGGGACTTTGAGCTCATCTCGCTCATCAGTATCAAACTTGTAATCATACCTGTTTCAAGCCAAGAATAAAAAAATTAAATCAAACCAGTTCAACAAAGCTATAAAAGCAAGAGAAAGATGGTGGAAATTGTACGTTAGTTCTTCGCCAGCAGCAACGTTGGCCTTAGCAATGAGAACAATCCGACTATCTCCATTAGCCAAACTCATGATCCTTGCATAGCAGTTGGGCATACACTACAGCACCAGTTGCAAATTAAACACTGGTTTTTTATGAAATGAATGACAATAAAACCGGAATTATTGGTTAAGAAAGTGCAGTTGTGAAAACTTACCGAATGGTTGATTAAACGAGCAATGTTTCCCTTTTCTGTGGCGTCAATTACTACCTCTTCACTGATCTTGAACAGCTGCAAGAAACATATGAACTTTCAGATCCAAATTCCAGAAACAGATTAAACTTGCGTGATGCTCGATTTTGAAAACAATTAAGTTTTTCAAAATATTTCCCGACAATTTGAAACAGGCAGAGATGCTAGAATGGTAAGCTATATGGTATAAAATATGGAAACAAAACAATCTACCAATATATGGACTCACATAGCAATCTTTGCCTTGTAACTGGTACCGTGCTTCCCTCCGATCTGCTACACTGCGCCTCACCTGCTCACCACGATATTCAACAACCTAGAAAAACAAACATATCCCAATAAAATATTTGGTGATAATAATAAAATCTTGTGAAATATATACCTTAAAATAATCAACAGCATTAAAAAGAGTTTACACACCAAAAATCAAAGAGGGAGAGAGCTTTAAGTAAAAACAAGAACACACTAAGGCAAACCAACGAGTGAATATAAAAGGAAAAATAAAAATAAATTATGACACATATATACGTCGTATCATGGATATACATGTATGTTCACCTATACAATAAAGGTAAACATTACAAGGTACATTATTAACTACAGTATTAGATACCATTTCTCCTTCTTGGATATTCGTACGTGCAAACAGGCCCCATCCATGTATCCCAGATTTACCAAAACAAATCCGACGCTTCTCAGTTCTCTGAAACCATAGACAAAATTTCATAAATTCTAAGGTAAGGAAATGTTCAAGAATAAAGATATAAAATAAAGAGGCAGCTACGAATGTGGAAAAGTATGACTTGCCTGTAAGTGGTAAAGCCGATCCTTTAATGAAGAGAAAACAATAGGATCTTCTACTTCCTGATAAAAGGTGAAAGATATGAATTGTAAATTAACTGGCATCAACTCTTTAAAAACAAAAGACAGGATTAGTTCATTAATACAGCAAGGAAAGTGGATAACAAAATTACTTTTTGTGTGCCTAGGCTATTTACAGCATCTAAAGAATGATATCTTGGACCCATTGGTCGGTGGAATAAAGGCATCCGGTCAGTATTCTGGAAAGAAAAAAAAAAAGAATACAAACATTAAGATGAAGTAAATAAAAAAAATTGATTAGATTAAGTAGCTGAGAGAATCTCAAATGAATTCCATGAGGAAAATATTAGAGGTGCTATATAATTTACGTTATGTTTTGATCTTTGGTAAATTCGGCATCTTGCAGCTGGGAGTAGCTCAATGTCATTTGTTTCTAAGGTTGATGTTTCCTGAACTTCTGTTTTCTTAGATGAAATCAGTCTCGAACCACTGAAGCATCCCCCCTTCTGGTTTTGAAGCAAGCTTCTGGCAGCAAAGACCCCTGATGGAGTATGAACGACTACAACAGCATCAGGGTTTGGGGCTCTGCACCAAAACCAAGTTAAACAAATGGGAACCAATGAGTGTAAAGTTTGATGGAATATATTAACTTATTCTCCCTCTTCTATTGCTAGAAATAGTCAAGGTTAGAAAATTGATGAAACATATGATGAAGAGGACGCAATTCAAACCTGTGAAAAGCACAATATATTGACTTTCTTGTTATTTGTTTCCCATTCTTCTCAAAGCAGTGCAACTGAAACATCATTAAGTATTGTTACTCTTATAACTTCAACCATGCAAACATAACTAAGTAAACCTAGATAGTTCATTTTCTATTCATTCTCATTTAAATGTCAAATGCAAAGTTTTCATCAAACCAAGGACTAATTCACACTTTAAAAATTAAACTTACTTCCATGCTATAGCCTGCTCTTGATGCGCACATGGTGTGGAAATAAGTAGCGCACTTGCAACACTGCATACAGGATCCATGACTCTGCTTACATATTACACATTTCTGTAATCCAACAAATAAGGAAAATATATTAATTACAAACATTGCAAACTTGCACGTCCAAATAGCAAAATAACACAAATGTTGACCATAACCATTTTCCAATGATTGGAAAGAAGTAACCAGGGCTTAGGAAAAAAAGCTATGCAAATATTATAAATTTAAATACAAAAAGAATAAATAAATTATATCAATGATCATACTTCACCTTCACAAATGAAATTGATGGGATTCTAAGGATCCCAATAGCAGGTTCCATTTTCTCATGATTCAAGAAACCAAGTTCGGGCTGAAACCAGGCACATGTAACGTGAACCCACAGAGAATCAACATCAGTAGGCTTCAGAGCACCCCCTAAGACAATTTTCAAATAAAATCAAAACAAACATATAGAAGGAAGAAAACAAAGACCACAACAACTTTACCATGCACAGTTATCATATTAGCAAGGTAAAAACACTAGGATAAAATTTTAGCAGTCCTGAGAATAATATTCCACTAAGAGAAAGAAAAACCAAAATTTTGAAACTATAAGTTCACAAAAACCAGTTATAACTAATAAGCTATAACAAATTTCAAAAATATAGAAAAACTAGAAAATTTTCAACCTCGGTTACATACCTTTTACTGGACAAAGACAACATTCTCTCGTCAGCTCAGGTGTTTCACATGTTCTACAAACCCATGAAGTAAAATCCTGGACATCTTTTGCTCCATAGCATTCCTGGTGGACAGCTATCTGACACCTGCACAAGAGCCAAAATTGTGGGGAACTTAAGTACACAAATCTAATCCAATAAAGTACCAGGAAAGATTATGAATGAACCACCCAAAAAATAAAAAGTTGGCATGCATATCCAATGAATAAAATAAAACCACCTGTTGCAGATAATAATTTTGTTATCATCCCAATCTTCGACCCATCTACAAACGGCACATCTTTCTGTCGTCCATTTTACATTAACACGCTCATACTTCTCTGTTAATAAATACAACAACAGAATAAGTCTCCTTGATTTTAGCAAACCTTACCCCCCACCCCCAAGAAAAGGAAAAACAGACAAAAGGCAGGCCTTTGCCATAAAGTGATTTTGGTAGATTTCACCTTGTAAAAAATCAAAGAGTTGCCGCTTATCTAACTTAAGAGGATCCAAACCATGCGCATTATACTCAGATATCTGAAAAGCATGTTATAGCATCAATAGAAAACTATAAACAAGAAAAAAGGTCCCAATTTAAGACAAACAAACCATTGAGCTTTTAAATTATAAATACAGGTACACACCCACTTTTCCAGCGGAAGCATTGTGGCCTTCACTTTTACACTGTACTTCCACTTTTTAGCTCTACAACCAGTGTGTTTTTCCCATTCGCTTAGTGTTTGTTTCTTTGAACCACATGAACCACACTTGCACATAACCCTTGAACAAAAAACAAAGAAAGTGACTCAACAACCTCATCTAAAAAAGTAACTAAAATCAGATATAATTGTAATGCAGCTTTTCAAAGATGTACAAATCCCAAGAGAAATTATCTTAAAAATAAACCTTAATAAAAAGAAGATAAGAACTTACAAATGAAGTTGTGGAATGTATGTTCCTTGCATGCCATTACACACCACGGTTATCTTCTCAGGCAGTACAGTAGGTCTATTATTTCCCATAGAATTGCTTAAAAAGAAAAAAGATCCATATCATTGGTTTTAGATGTTATGAAATCATCCTAACCATAAAAGAAAAAAATGTTCTGCTGTTGAAAATAAAGTCTAACTCTAACATACTTGACTTTAAGATGAGATTTTTCTAAATCTGATGATTCACTAGTGGATTTTGTTTTGCATTCAGGGCAATAGTAATCAATCTTCTCCAGGTCCTGAACCACAAATCAAAAATTTAACTCAGGTACAATTAACAAAAATAAATAAAAAAATAAATAATGATAGGCATACCCTGAAAAGCTTGCTGGAAATTTTGGCACACTTGGCATGCACCCAAACATTACACCCATCACAACACACCTAATACGGAAAGAAAAGGCCAACAATGTCTAAATTCAAATTCAATAATGTAATAACAGGAATGCATACCTTAAAAGAGAAGAAATGAGAAACAAAGGAGAAAAGGAAATTCTCTGCTCATGAATTGCTTACCCAGTTCCCCTCGTCAGAATGGTGCCATATCTTCTTGCAAACACCACAATATTGTTTTGATTTTTTTAACTGAACCAATAACAAGCGTGAACAGCAAAATTAGAAGGAAAATCTCGATTTTATTTTCAATCAATATGTATATATACACGGTACTTCTATGGTAGTGATTTTTTTTATCACTACCGATGGTGATTTCAACAATAACTTTTCAATCATATTATATTGTCCGACAATTTTTTAATATGTTGTTCTCTAATGTCTTAGAAATATCCTTATAAAATTTTGTTATAATCTGAGTTTTTGTTTAGGAGATATATAGCTTTTTGTACTAACTGCTTTTTTTAGCGAATACAAAATCAATTATATCTTTTAAATGAAAACTTGGATTACAACAAAATTTTATAGGATATTTCTTAAACATTAGATAACAAAATATTCAAAAATCGTCAAAAAATATGACGTGATTGAAAAGTTATTGATGAAATCACTACCGGTAGTGATAAAAACAAATCACTAACATAAAATTTTCCATATATATAAAAGATAAATCTCCAAGTCTAAAGATCAGGCAACTATGAACCTTAGCGCAATGTTTACATAGAAGCGGGGTTTCACAACTTGAACCCTTCATTCTTTTCGTAAGCTTACAGGGCATGAGCAAGCCACACTCATCACAAGGTTTTGTGTCTTTATTATATACTCCCTGCACAACAAAATCACAAAATGAACATCTATGATGAGGAGCCAGATTTAGTAAGCAATTAAAATGCAACCACATCAGCATGATAAAAATTAAAAATAAGGCAGAGACCTGAAAGAACACAAGAGTCATAAAGTGCACAAACGATCTAAATACGATAATGATAGGAAACGGAGGGAAAAATGGAAAGAAATGCATGCACAGTTGTCTAGGTCCTCAACATTAATTGTTTTTATTGGTTGATTGAGTTATGAGGTTATCTATCACTACAAAATCATTTTTTTTTTCCTCTTCAGGGTAGTTAAAAGAGAATCCCAAAAGCAACTACGAAATAGAAGATCAAAAGAAAACAAACCAAGCTTGAACCTGGTCACATCATTATTCTAGGGGGGCATACAGACACTGACTACAGCACTTATTTAACTAACTTCCACTGCAAAAACGGTGTGGTAATGTTCTCCGAATCATACATACATAATCAAAAGAAATATGTAGATAAAGGGTTTTCACCAAAAGCTAACCTTTTTCTGAGAGTAATATTGATCGTACTGAATTTCGTAGGAGTGTGCTTCTGGCTTAGTTATTTGGCTGGCACCCATACTCGCATCAAGGACGCCATTGTCTACCAATAAAGCCTCTTCTATTGCCATTTGAAATTCACTGGGTTTGCTCTTATACAACTGGGTCTGCCCACGAAATCTGAACAGATGAAAGTTACGTAAACAATAATTGTGTTTAAATTAAAAAATAACTAAAATCTCACTGTGCCAAGTTAGCAACTCACCTGTCCAAAAATTCCTGAAAGGGGAAAACCATTCCTTGTTTTACCCAGCCATAGTCCTGCCCATCAACGTTTGTTATAGATCACAATACCAAAGTCTCATGTTTAGAGAAAACAAGCAAGATAGATAGATTTTTACCCTTTGTTTCCCATTCTTTGAAAATCCATAAAACATCACACATATAGCATTTGGAACGCAACACTTAAGAACCGCTTCTGGGGCTTGAGAAAGAGGATCGATCACCACTGCTGGCCATGCCGGGTAACTCCTTCCACACTTGGCCCAAACTATATCACCCAGTGTAAAATCCCCTGGCTTATAGATTTCTTTCCTCTTTCCAGTGGCTGCTTGTCTAAGTTTCTCTCCACCTGAAAAACCAAACCCAGAAGCATATCCTTCACTTCCCGTCGAACTTCTATCGAATTTCATACCCAATCCAATAGAACCCACTTCACCGTGTTTTTCCTTCTCATTATGCCAAACCGACTTCGAGTTCTTGAACATGTAACGCTCCTTCTTGTTCTTTCTAACAAATCCCAATCTTTCGATATCTTCTTCTTCAACATCATATTCGTCGAAAGTGGTCTCCGTTTCATCGAATTTGGATTCATTATTCCAAATGGTATGAACCGAATCATTGTACCTTGAAGGGAGCATCTGAACTCGTCCTCGCGAAGACCTTCGAAAACTTTCCGAATTTGGGTTCAATGCTCGCCGACCACTCGACCGTGTCGAATTAGACTCGACCTCACCGGCCAAATTGGACTCATCGCTGAGCAAAGAACCTGACCCGCTGCTGAAATCCTCGAGTTTACCATTAGAGAACGAGTGATATCCATTCGTTCGCCGCTTCTTCGCGGAATAAGCACAATCTTCGCCGTCAGGCTCTTCGAGCTTGCAGCGTTTAAGATTCGGCATTTCAAATTTCAAAGTCCGTTTGATTATCATATTTCAACCATTCAATTCCAAGAATCAATCTCCAAACTCCCAAAACCAAACCCTAATTCAAATCAAACCCCAAACCAAAATTCCAAAAACAAAATCGATAACCCAAATTCTAGAGCCTCCAAACCATACACAACAAAAATTCGATCCAAATCTTTCTCAGAAGCACAAATATCCTCGAAATTTCCACCAAACAACCCAAATTTCCAATGCGAAACCCTGCCCGAACCAATCAAACAGATATAGCCAATCGGATTTCAAATGTCCACCAGTTTCTCTTATCCAAAAGCAAACAAAATCAAATTTCAAAGAAAATTCAATTTCAGATCTTAGAATCGAAACTACAACAAGCTAGACACCAAAATTTTCTCGGGAAAATCCGAAAATTTGTGCGACGATCGAATTTCCGGAGAGAAACCGAGCTGTGCCTACCACAGAGAAGGGGAAGGGGTCGTTCTAGTTTCGCGCATATAAAAAAAAACGGAGCTCTTTATACTATTAAATAATTTAATAATATTTTGGTTTATATAAACTAAAAATTAAATATAATAATAATAAATATATATTTTGGCGTGTGCCTAAGTGCTAGTGGCTTGGTTTTGGGAATTTTGGCTCCAAATATAAAGGAAGCGCGAAACGAAAAATTAGGAGGTAGCACAGAGTTCTACTGCCTCCTCTATGGTTGCACTATGGCCCACTCAATAAGGGTACTAGAGTTCCACGTGGAGCATATGGATCTTGATATTGGGCTAGAAATTAGGCCCACGTTAGCTTATTACGGCCCATCCTGAAAATAAAATAGGGGGAACTACATGAATGCCCCTAAATGAGGCATCAAAACATTTATACCCTTGTTTTACATTCATTACATATGTGCCACTTTTTTACTTATTTTACCCTTCTATTAAATGACAAATTACAAAGAAATTTATAGAGTATAATAAATAACCCTGAATATGACAAGGTAAAAGGGTATTTTATCCTAAAAAATAGAATATAAATGTTATGACTTTTAAAAGAATATACAAATGTAATTGTTTAGGAAAAATGGGTATAGGTGTAATTTCATCACAAGTTCAATCATAGTATGCTATTATATTATTTGGCCACGATTAGCTAGGAGCTAATTCAGAACCCTAATTATTTTATTTTCATATAGTCAAGTAGATGAAGATGACAACCACACCACTGATAATTTTAGAGGCATCAATTATAATTTCATTACCACATTTGCTGACTTGCCTCATTTCCCAAATATATTTTAGTTTTCAATTCTTCTTCAGATGTCAACAATGTAAATAATTTAAGAACAATTTTGAAAATATCATTAATATATTATTTTTGGATTTACATTGGTTAAAACAATGAGATAAATTAATCAAATGAGAAAAGGCGGTAGGGTGACAATTTAATTTGTATTATATTACAATATTTATCATCATACTTCGACAACAATTAATAATAATAATAATAAATTATGAAAAACTGATGAAAGACAAATGATAATTATATAATATATACAGTGTGACACTCCATAAAAGGCTCTCTATTACGAAAAATATTATTATGAAAATTATGTGTAATTAAGTGAAATGATATAACAGTTTATAAAATGTTTAAATTTATTTTAATGTTACTAAGATAAGGAATTTAAATATGTAAACCCCGAGAAGTTCGTAAGCTCAAAATTGTAAATGATGCAATTAATTTTAATTAATTAATTGATAGTATTTGTTAGAAAATAATTTTGTCTGGATTTAAAATAATAAGAAAAAATATCGGATGATACTCATTGCATAAGTACTAGGGCTGCACATTTTCAGGTGAAATCGACCAAACCGCCCAAACCAAACCGAGTTTGGATCGAAACCAACCAAACCATTAAAACAAATGGGTTAATTGGGCCAAAAAAAGAAGAAACCAGGTTTTAATGGTTTGGGTTCGGGCCCAGAATTGTGGAACCCGCAGAGCCTGAACCGACCGAGCCCATATGAAGGCTTTTAAAAAAAATATACTTATACAGTTATCAATAATATACTAAGCCCAAAGCCCACTCACCCCACTTGAGTCAAAGCTTTCTCGAGAAGCTTTTCAGTTCTCACATGTCTTAAGAAGCTTTTCAGTTCTCACATGTCTTGAGAAGCTTTTTAGTTTTCACTGCTCACATGTCTCGAGAAGCTCAACTGCTCAAGTCTCGAGAAGAGAACATTTGCTCATCTTCATCATTTCACTTCCCCTATCTCACTTCCCTTCCCTTCACGTTCCCAACTTGCGAGAGAGAGTGGTTGAACTCCTCCCATCGCCGGCCGTCGCCTGTAAGCGTCACCAAGGACCTGTGTGTGTGCAAGTTCTCGACTACATGGCTGCACTCGCTGGTGGCATTGTAAGTGATTACTATTTGCTTCCCATTTCTCTCTTTCCTTTGAAATTTTGAATCGATTTCTGATATGAGATTTGGGTTTTGATATGAGATTTGTGTTTTGATCTAAAGATTCTGAGATGTGTTTGTGATATGATCTGCTGAAGCTTATATGATATTCGAAGTTTTTATTGTCTTTGCTTTGATTTACTATTGCGATATGAGACTCTATAACAATTTTGGTTTGATTTGTTGTTGTGATCTGAGATTCTGAGCTCCAATTTCGATTTTTGTTTGATTTATTGTTGTGATATGAGATTCTAAGTTCTTATTGCGATTTTGGTTTGATTTTCGGTTTTGATGTGAGATTCTGAGCTCCTATTTCGATTTTGGTTTGATTTATGGTTGTGATTTGGTTTAGGGTTTATGATCTGATATTCTGAGTTGATATTT
>WUAT03135478.1:0-12406 GCA_010015005.3 Ulmus americana | reverse complement strand
GAAAACCAAATGTTCATTAATGGTTGTCTGTTTGCATAAAACTTAGACTTTACAACATTTAACATAAAACATTAAAAGTTTACACTTCAATCCCTTGAAAACATAATTTCATCATTTGGACTTAAATTGTGTGAAAACTATTTAATTTAGGTCCAATTTAATAAAATCCCTTTCCAACGGTCTATTTAGAGGTTTAAGACCATTTAAATAACTTTTTTAAAATTTTATTAATTAGTCCTTTAAAACAAAAATTATCATTTATATCCTTTTTGGCAAATTAGGCAGTTTTGCGGATCCTTTTTGTAAATTTCATAACTATTTCACTTTAAAACATTTTTTGTTGAAACAAAATGAAAAACTTAGTTAAATCCTTGAATTAAATCTTGTAAAATATCATATTTAATCTCATTTTTTAGCTTGTAAAACCGAGCTAAAACAGAGAGATAAAAAATAGGATATCTCGATTTGAGCTCTTTTTAGAAGTTTAAAAATTTCGTGTTCACAACATCCAATTTTTTTACAAACATGCCCAAAGTAACCTTCAATACATAATATAACATCTTAAGGAATTTGATGAAAAATAATCATCCATTTTGATGACTTTAAAATCCTTAAATAAATTTTACAAATTCGGTACTTAGAAATCAGTTTCATTTGAGCAATCAGCTTTCATGGCCTTAAAACTTATAATCCACAAAGGGGAAAATCTCAAATTTTGACATATAAAAATAGAAATCCAGATATTTTTAAAAAGCTATCAAACATGCAATTTGGAGCTCTGTAGGTCCTATAATAAATCAAAACATTCTGGCCAACTTTCTGTTCAAAATCGGGTTCAATATAACTTAACAATTCAATCAATTTCTTATATGAAAAAATAACAAACTGAATAGAAATTTTATTCCAGGACATGCATGAAGAATTATATAAAAATAAAATAAAAATAAATCAAGGTTTTACATTGGAGAACACACAAGAAAGATTGCTTAAATTTGGAGTTCCAAGATTGCTAAAAAGTGGATGAACATGTTCATAATAAAAAAAACCATTAGTTTTTGAACCAAAATCCTTAGAAAACCACTAATAATTTTTGGAAAAATATTTTACCTTAGTTTGATCTTGAAATGTAGGCTTCATACCTTAAAAAATCTAAGCATGAAGGTCGAAGAACACTATCTGTTCTTAGTTGAAACTTCTTTTCGGTTTGAGAGGAGCTAGAGAGTCTCTTTGAGTGTTTACAAATTGCAAAGGCCCCATTCTAAAGCCAAAGTGTCTTATAAATAGACTCCACTGACTGGAAACTTGGTGGAAGGAGTCAAGGTGTTATCTTATATAATTTGAGATAAATTAGGAGGTGGACACATGTTCAAGGGCTTACCACCACTTGACACATGTCTATTTTGACCTCTTAAATACCCATTACTCATCCCATAACATTCATTCATGTAGTAAAACCATTTAGAGGTGTTTTGGTTCGAAATTATGTCTAACAAAACCAATTGGCTCGGACAAAAGTGGAAAAATGGCCAAGTTTGGCCGAGTTAGAAGGTTTAATGTGTAGGAATCTGGTGAGTTAGTTTCCAAAGAATCCGTACAGTCATTTTCAATTTAGTCCGAACATTAATTATTTTTCATGTAGTAATTGATCTTTATAGGTGGAAAATTGGCAACAAAAGCCATCAAGAACATTTTTGGGTCGAGCTAACATGGCTAGTCATTAGACCCTATTCGGCCTAGGGCACTCAGGCTGTGGGTGTCTGTACATACATGTGAACAGGAGGGCTTGTGTGCTTGCAGGTGGCTTGGCGATGTGCGCAGGTGGCCGAGCATAACATGTGGGACGGGTGCGGGCGATGCCTGTTGGGTCGATGCGGGGCGCTGCTGGTCTGGGCGTGCTGGGGCCTTGCTTGGGCACAGCTGCTCAGCTAGACTGGGCATGGCCTGGCCTGGCATAGCTGAGCCATACTGCCCAAAAAATTTTAAAAAAATAAAAACTTAATTCAATTTTAAAAATTCTTTAATATAAATCTTAAAAATATCATTTAATTTAATTTATTATAAATAATTAAATTAAATTAAATTAATTATTCATTCATAAAATCATTTAAAACAAACTTTTTAAAAAATATTTTGTTTTAATTATTTTCTAAGAATTTCTTTACTTAAAAATACAATTTTCTTTTCTTAAATCACTTTAAATCGTTACTTTAAAAATTCTTGAAATATTTATGCTTAAACAAACATAAAATGCCAATTTATGTGGCATTTAATACATCAATAATATTCGTAATTATATTATGAATTCATAACTTAAATACTTATACGGTGTTTACCGTATAATTCATGTCATTAATTACGATAATTAATGATGTGAATTTTCAGGGTGTTACAAATATGGACAAAGAAATCAAATCCATAAAGAAGAATAATACGTGGAAACTCACCTCACTTCCCAAAGAGCACAAGGCGATAGGTGTCAAATGGGTGTACAAGATGAAGAGGAATACTAAGGGAGAGATCAAAAGACACAAGGTGAGGCTAGTTGTGAAAGTTTATAGTCAAAATGCTGGAATTGACTATGATGAGGTATTTGCTCCCATTGCTCAATTAGAGACTATCAGACTAGTCATTTCTTTTGCAGTTCAAAACAAGTGGTAGATACATCAAATGAATGTAAAATCTATCTTTCTAAATGGAGTCCTTGAAGAAGAAGTCTACATTCATCAACCATCAGGCTACAAAGTAAAAAGTCACAAAGACAAGGTGTTGAAGTTGAAGTGTGCTCTCTACGGGTTGATGCAAACACCAAGAGCATAGAATACTTCACCAAATGTCCTTATGAACATACCCTTTACGTCAAAGTCAAAAATGGAGACATTCTGACTGTGTGCCTGTATATAGATGATCTCATGTTCACCAGAAGTAATTCAAGACTGTTTGAAGAGTTCAAGAGAGTGATGACCCGAGAATTAGAGATGACCGATATTGGGCTAATGGCATACTAGCTTGGCATTAAGTCAAGCAAAAAGAAGAAGGTATCTTCATCTCCCAACAAAGCTATGCAACTGAGATACTCAAGAAATCAAAGATGAATGATTGGAAACCAATCAACACACTGGTGGAATATAGAATCAAACTGTCCAAGCATGACGAAGGTGAAAGCATTGATCCAACTTTTTTAAAGAGCCTGGTTGGAAGTTTGTGCTGCTTAACTTGTACAAAACCTAACATTCTCTTTGTTGTTGGGCTTGAGAGTCGATATATGGAGAATCTGACAACCACCCATTTCAAGACTGCCAAGAGAATTCTATGCTATATCAAAGGTACAATCGATTTTGGCTTGTTATACGCATTTTATAATGATTTCAAGCTTGTTGGATATAGCGATAGCGATTATAGTGGAGATACAGATGGTCAAAAGAGCACCACAGGGTTCATGTTCTTTTTGTGTGTACATGGATGTTGAAGAAGCAACCAATTGTCACCTTGTCCAACTATGAAGCAAAGTATGTAGCAGCCACTTCATGTGTTTGTCATGTAGTTTGGCTGAGAAACTTGTTGAAGGAGCTAAGCATGACACAAGAAGAGCCAATCAAAATTTGTATCGTCAACAATTCAGTCATAGCCTTAACCAAGAATCCTGTTTTTCATGATTGAAGGAAACACATCGATATTCACTATCATTACAGAAGGGAGTACATCACAAGAAAGGATGTTCAAGTTGAGTACGTGAAGACTCGAGATCAAATAATGGATATTTTTACTAAGCCACTCAAGTTTGAAGACTTTGCGAAGTTCAGAAACTTGCTTGGTATTATAAAACAAGTTTAAGGAGTGTTGTTTGAAAACTTGTTTTCTAGTTCAAACTATTTGAATAAGACCAACCCAAAGCAAGCCCAGCTTAAGGAAGTTTCTAAGTTAGTTCAGAAAGCAAGTCATGGAGGCGAGTTGGCTTGGTTGTGTTGTCATGGTAGGCAAGAAGAAGAAGAGAAAATGGTTTTGCCAAGGTGTACGTGTGTGGTAATTAGAATGCTTTGTTGGTTTATTTTGTGTGTGGTTTTGATTTTTCCCTTACATATATAAATACCCCTCTCCATTGCTATCTAAAACACTGAAGTTAAAGAGTAATCAATAAACACATTTTTCTTCTTCTTGTGTGTGTGAGAGTTGCAGAAAAGTGTATTAGAAATATTCCCACATTGGGATGGGAAATAGTATAGCGTAATATAGGGATTGAGTTACTCTACTTAGTACCAATTAGTTTCAAGTTGGAACCTCAATCCCTCGTCAAAAGGCTTTCCCTTCAATTTGTAATAAAGTGTGAGTTCTAGATTGTTTTTTGTGAAACAAATTTCCAACATTTTGTACTACATTTTTTTGTAAGCTTTGTGTAGAAACTCTATGCGCACTGTTTATATATATGCAATATACCAGCAAAGACCACTATGTCATTCCCAAAGCAAGAAAAAGTGATATTTGATAAATATTTCAAATATATAGCTTAAATATGACATATACAAAGATATTATGATATGAACAAAATAATAGTACCAAATTAGTTGTAGTTATTTAGCAGCATACTGTTTCTGTTGACATGCTCAACTACAGAATTGTAGTCTTCGGACGTCCATACAAACATCTATAATTGGTACAAGAGAGAATTATTAACTTTCTTCAATATATGTTTCAGGTGGGTGTGGTTGGCTTAGGCTTGAAAAGGTAGTGGAACTCGCTTTCGGTATTCTGCAAGAGCCCATAGAGGGAAAATGTTTCTATATGATGCATAATGTAGCATGCAGTTCCTCACAAAAACTCCAGATATTTCCTGCATATTATTTAAATTGTTGGAAAACAATGCAAATAGATGAAAATATCAATGCGTGTGTGTGTATACCTGCTGTGGAAAATCACCATCTTCCATTTGAGAATTGATGATCAACTTTGCTGCTCGGTGAAGTGGTGTCAGATCTCTTTCTGCCTGTCCAGCATGAATTAGAGCCATCATAGCCCATGCTGTTTGAACCAAATTTGAACGGTTTTCCTTGAGAGGTACGTATTCCTAAATCATCGCCAATGTAAAAACAACATTATAATTTAATCTCGAGTGTAACATTTTGTGCCTTGTTGGTTAATTAATGTTTTAGAAAATGTCTTAGTTACCTTTTTGGGGCAGGAAAGGTAGCTCTCTCCCCATCCACCATTATCTCCCTGTCTTGTGAGTAGAAAATCAACTGCTTTTCGTACAGTTGCACTATTGTTGTAAGTCTTTCCAGCAACTTCCAATGCTCTAAGGGCAAACCATGTCCCATATGTGAAGCAAACCCCCCAATTTCCGTACCTAATTGTTTAAAAGTTAGTTTACTTGAAAAAAATTAGAGTAAACTATAGGGAAGAGAGAATTACCATGAGCCATTAGGTATTTGCATGTCTTCAATGTATCGAACAGCATTTTTTATAGAATTTTCAATCTCGTTTCTGCGATGTCCCGGGTATAAATTCTTAAACAAAATTAGAGCCTGAATTGTTGATGATGCGCATTCTACATATTCATGTTCGATGACAATGCTCTCGAATAATTCCGTTGGATTAAGCAGCTGAGAAAACACAAAGCAAAGAGAAATTAACAAATTTGAGCAAGTTAAATCAAATACTTATGCATATTTTATTGACTAAATTACTTACTTCCAACCATTTTGGGGCTCCAGCTGGCTCCCAAGCTGATAAACCACCATTTTTACTCTACCCAAAGTCAAATATGGATGCCTATAGATTATTTATATCGGAAACGGAAAATATTAGAGGCAGAGCAATTAAAACACACTAATCCTCACCTGTAGAGAAAGTAAGACATTAACAGAATCGTATAACTTCTTCGGTTCCATTTTTTCGCCTACAATCTCTGGTGGCATCATCGAAAAATGCAAGCAACACTGTAAATTAAGGCAACATGAGTTTTTTTTATTGGAGAAATTAAGGTAATAGTGGCTCTAATTTCAGGACAAAATTAAGGCAAAATGAGTTTTTTTTCTTGGAGAAATTAAGGCAATCGTGGCTCTAATTTCAGGACAAAATTAAAGATACCTTGAGGCCTTCTGCAGTGCAATCAGAAACTTGCCATCCGTGATCTTGATCGGAAAATGTCCATGATCCTTTAGAGATGTGGCGGTACATGCTTTTGAAGTCACCAGAAGGATTGTCTTGCACCTTTAGAAATAATATTGTCAACAACTCAAATGCTCCTAATTTAATTTTTAAAGGAATTGACCTAAATTTATCGTGAATTGTTTGTGCATATTAATATAGGAACATTTATAAGAATGTCACTTTTTATACATTTTGAAAAATATTATGACAGATTAAAATTTTGAAAAATATCGTTTTTTGTATTTTTCAAGACTAAAATGCATTGTGTTTGCAAAGTCAATCAGTAATTGCTTTTTATATGCAAGTTAACCAATGGTTAATTTTTTGTCTATTATTAAAGGATTAAATTTGTCTATGTTTATTAATTTATGCATTTATTGTATTTATTTATTAATGATGTTTAAAGGGTAATATTTCCTAGACTACTAGGGTTTCTAATCTAGGGGGTGTTACACTTGGAGTTAAGATTAAAACCTGAGATTTCTTTAGGTATTCATGTCCTCGAGCAAGAGTTTCTCCAATCTCTTCGGGGAGATTAGTGGTGAGCATAGCTTGAATTGCCAAACTAGTATCCCATAGTTGACTACCAAAACTCTACAAATGGAAAGATGGGTTAATGTTTGATACTAGCTAGTTTGCCATTGTTTTAAAGAAATAATAAAAAGAAGAATAAACCTGCATTTTGATGCCATCTTCAGCAACCCAAATGTAATCAGGGATCCTGGCAAGATGCTTTTTGAAATAATCTCCATTTGGATCTTCAACCCAACAAGCAAGCATGCACAACACCTATTTCATCAAAAGCTTTTAGTAGTTGATTTCTTAAGGAATTAGCCTAAGTAGTTGAGATAAATGCCTTTTCAATGCTTGCAATGGTAATATATCGACTGTTCTCATCTTCGTAGTGAATGTGTTTCATTGTTACTTGAAGAGCTTTATCTCTTATGATTTTGTTGAAAGGCCAACGAGTCAGAAGAGGCTCTGTGCATATGTATAAACTGTCCCACATCACATCTTGTATCCTTGGATGCGGATAGTATATATCCTCCTGCAATATCATCATCATTATTTTGTTATATATATGCCCCACATCACATCTTGTATCCTTAGATGCAGATAGCATATATCATCATTATTGTTCATTATTTTTATTATTATTTTTGTTATGTGTGCTCACCTTTGCACAGTGATGACGCACTTGCTTCCAATTGACCTCATTATAAGGTTGAGTGTAGAGTTCCTCCCTCAATTCTAAAATAAGAGGTGTAATCGGACCAATGAATCTCTTACCATATAAATATGACATTGGCATGTATACCATACGACAATAACACCACATTTTTGCTGTAACCAAGAAAAAGACAGATCAAATTAACCCTGATCTTTATGTTCATAATCATATATATATATATAGAAATTGAAATGATGATTGCTTTTGTTTACAAGGATGCAGAGGAAGAAATGAAGGAAGAATCCAAAACTCTGGGGGCATTGGGTTGCTTCCAGCCCACTCAAACACCCCAAGTATCTACAAAACAAAAGAAATTAAACTTTATTCTTTTGATCTCGAGACGAGGAGGAAAAGGAAAAGATCTCGTACTTAAATCTCGAAACCAACTAACATTTTCTATATAAAAAATTTAATCAAAGATGTTTTTGAGATTTAGTTAAATAGAATTTATACATACAGAAAGCCAAGTCTTTCCCCAAGAAGGAATGTGAGTGACGCCTCCGTGATCGAGAATCCACTTCCTTGCTCTTTCACAAGCATTGTCTAGTCCACCATCAGGTCCTTCTCCTAGAATTCTCATACAAATGTAGTTAAGAGTCGTGCAAAACATGGTGCTATGGCCCTCAATGTGCAATCCCCATCCGCCATCTTGGTTCTGATGGTTGTATATGTAGCGAAGAATTTCCTTATAATGCTTGGAGGTAAAGACAGAGTTAAGGTGGCCTGTAATGTAGAGGGCCATGACCAAAGGAGGAAGGAAGTATATAGTGCCAGCGTTTTCAGCAGGCCAATGTCCATCTTTGGCTTGCAAGGCTGAACAAAAGTGGGCAGCTTTCCTCATCGCACTTGTTGCCTTCTCAAATGTTATTTCTTCTCCCTCTTCTATCTTCACTGCTGGAATTCTCTATTTGAACTTATTTTCTCTTAACAACTGTAATTATTATTTTTTTTTCAACAAAAGAATTTATACTAATTAGTTATATATTGAAAATGATTTATTAATATCCAAAACAAAAAAGGAATATAATGATTTTTACCATCTAAAACAAAAAAGATTCTTAACTTCTTTTTTTGGTAAATATAAAATTCTTAATTTTATATATTTTTTTAAAAAATTCTAATTCTATCTTCTATTTTTTATTTTCTTTTATAACTCAATTCAACTTAATTTATCTAAACATAATTTCAATTTTTTTAAAAAAATTTGAATTCTAATTCTAGGTATATTTTCAAACACAAATTTTAGTTTTAATAAGATTCCCTTTAATTCAAATTATTACAATTTACATAGCCGAAACAAATGACTCGCATGTGAACTCAAAAATCGAACACGTAGTATATATAGATTCTTTTTATGGTACATATTTTTATAATTAGAAATTTATTTATATCCTTTTAATCATATTTTATTATTCAATAATCTCTTTAGTATATTTCTTTTTTAAAAAATTAATTGTGCCAAAAAAAATTCAAATTGTAAACTATTTTATAATAGCATTCAAAGTGTAAATCATTTTTTTATGTATTAAATTTCGTTGTTGTTTACCAAAAAAATATATATATATATTCGTTGTTCTTAAAAATATATAAGTGAAACTCGATTATTTATTTATTTATTTATAATTCGATGAAACTCTACGGATAAGATATTACATTCATTAGTGTTCTGCCCACTTTTTTAAAAAATAAAAAATAAAAAATTTTATGGACCCATCTTTAGTCTGTCTTTTCATCTTTTTTTCACCTTTGTTCTCTTTTCACCCCTAATGAGGGAAGAAATAATAATAATAATAAAAAAATTCATCATTTTTCACCCAAAATTCCATTTCCATCCAACTTCCTTTTCCTTTTCAACACATCCTTTTTTTCTGTTTCTGTTTTATTTTATGAATTACTCTAATTTAGCCAAATGTTGGAATGCATATCTTTCTTTATAAATAGACGGCAAACTTTCTTTTCCTTTTAAATGAAATTCTCAGTTTTCTCGTTGACTTGTCCATTGTGTTGAAAAACAAACTCAAAATTATATATTTATTTATATTTATAAAAATTAAAACCATTTGACAATTTCATATATATTACCTGGAATCGGCAGAGAAGGTCTCCACTAGGCTTGACCTGAAACCGATTTTGGTAGAAGTAGCGGCGAGCCTCTTCAACCTCCGCCCGCTCTTGAGGAGTTCCGGCATCAGGGTCAAACTCCCAAATTTGCCTTCCTACAAAGTTGTTGGTGCTGTATATGTACGAATTATTTCTTCCTTCTGCTATTTTTAACCTCCTCATTTTTTAGATGCTAGTTAACCTGACATGTTCATGAAAATTTATCATCTTAATTATATTTCTCTTACGATATATATAAATAATCATCTTGTCAAAAACGTCTTAAACAGTATAAAATAACATCTTCAGACGAATTTTCATTTAAAAAATATAATTTTTTTTTTACTAACTGTTTAGCTTAATAACAATTATATCGTTGAGTCCCTATTTTAAATATATATATATATATATATATATATATATAATCTATCCTATTCTCAAAAAAAATTCGAAAAACTTGTTTTTTTTTCTTCTTATTGTAATTATTATCCTATTATATTATATCTTATAGACATCACTTTGTATATTATCATATTTTATTCTATTATTTTATACATTCAAATCCTACTATTTTTTATATTATATTATTACTATTCCCGTAACCTTTTATATAAAAAAAAATTATGGTTGCATTTAAAATAATTTAGTTCCCAGAGGCATTTGAATATCCAAAATACCATTCTAAAAATTTATATACTTAGTTTTAATTTTAATTGAAGAGGTAGATTAGAGATGGAGAATGAGGGAGGGAGAATGAGTTTTTTTGTTTTAGTTTCAAGTTTTTATTATTTTTAATAATTATTTATTTTGCTTGTTAAAGGGTATTTTTAGAAATTTTAGAATAATTGTGTTAATTTTTGTTGACCTGTGTATTAAATTATTGTAAACATAAAATATTTATGTCATTATTGAAAAGCAGAGGTACTTTTTACAATTAATGAATTACAAGATACAAAAAATGTAAATATCCCTATTTTTATAAGAATTATTGATCAAAGTACTTATATATTTTTGGTACAGTGATATTAACGACCACTAAATTATGAATTTTGTGTTATTAATGGCGACTTTATGCAAACAGTGGTAACAAATAACTAAATTTAACCCTTATATAGTTGTTGGATTTTGAGACATAATAGTTTTTGAAAAATCGAGAGAATGTATTTTTCATAACAATTAAAATCAACTGTAATAGATATATGTAATAGTCACACATATTATTGGAAGTTGCATTTGTCATTATTGCCACCAAACTTTAAATGCCTACTACAACAAGCCATAACACTGATTAAAGTGAAATTTATTTTATTAGTTTTGTATTGATTAAGTGAACAAATTTAACTCTTTTTATTATGAAAAATTATCAAAATTATATTTTTGACCATTTTTTATATACAGTAATCATTACTAGCACAAAGTTCAGAAGTTAGTGGCCTGTAATGTAATTTTCTCTACATTTTATTAAGTAATATTTTGAAATATTATAAGTTAAATAATGGTTGGTCCCATCCAATCTATTACATATTCAAGAAAATAAAACATTTTAAAATTCTTCAATACGACAAATTCTTAATTTTATTAAACCCCAAAGGCCTTTTTAGAGTACCAAACCAAACAACACTTGTTTTTATAAAATTGAGACTTTATTGAATTGAAGAATTTCAAATTGTTATGTTAATCATAAATTATTATTTGATTTGGTATTCTAAAAATGTTTTTAAGTTTTTATAAAATTGGGACTTTATCATATTGAAATTTTTTAAATGTTATGCTAATAATAAATTATGGTATTGTTTGATTTAGTATTCTAAAAAGCCTTTTGAATTCTTATAAAATTAAGATTTTATCATATTGAAGAATTTTAAAATATTATATCAATAATTTATGATTAATATAACATTTTAAAATTCTTCAATACAATTAAGTGTCAATTTTATAAAAAACCAAAAAATCTTTTTAAAATACTAAATTAAACAACACCATAATTTATTATTAACATAACATTTTAAAAAAATTCAGTACAATAAATTTCCAATTTTATAAAAACTCAAAACAATTTTTAGAATACCAAATCAAATAGCATATATTTCTACGATTAACATAACATTTTAAAAACAATTAATATAATAAAGTCTTAATTTTATAAAAACCCAAAAAATTTTTCAAAATACCAAATCAACAACACATTAATTGCTATATATACTAGATTTAAAATTAAAAATAAGTAAAAAAATTAGAAAGGTATTTTGGACATTTATGTGCTTTAGGTTAATAAATTGTTTTAAACATAAATTATAAATTACTTTTATATGATTATTAGAAATAAAGTTATTTTTTGCAATTAACTATCACCAAAGTACCAAAGTGTAAGTTTCTGCTTTTTATATTTTCACGCCTTTTAACTTAGAGTTTACTTCAAAAATATAATATTTTGACAGACCCCCAATATTACTAAGTAAAATATATAAATGGCTTGATTGATGATTCTTATTTTTATAATTGAAATATTTTTCCGTTAAAATTATATATATGTTTTTTGGCGTGATTGAAACAAATATTTCCAATGTTGTTTCTTTGCTATGGAGATCCAAAAAGTATTTTTGTACTCAATTATGTTGATTGGCCAGCGGGCACGGGTTTGGAGGAAGTTGAAAAGCTAGCTCATCCTTAGGTGTTTGGTTTGGCCTTATTTTTGTAGGCCCATTGTTTAGGTAAGTTCAAATTTAATATGTATTTTTTTAAATACTTATGTAGATGGGTTTTTGACCTGTAATTATTTTTTAATTCCATTAAATTTTTTGACTGAGTATGTTCTTATCCGTATCTTAGAAATATTTTATAAAACGAATTTACAATAAGAATTTTTTTTTATGACATATAATAGATTTTTTAATAACTAAAAAAAAAAAAAAATGTTGTTTGGTTTGATAT
>WUAT03135368.1:905-12408 GCA_010015005.3 Ulmus americana | reverse complement strand
ATTCTTAAATTTCTAAAAAGTGGGGGTATAGACTTAAAAATGAAATATTTTAAAGGTATTTTCAATGAAATTACCCTTTATTTTTTGTTTTGTACATTACAAATGGGCTCAGTTCCCATTTTAGTTTTCATTTTTGTTTTCCTTTATAACTAAAATGGGCCGAAGGCCCTATTCTTGTTATTATTATTATTATTATTATTTAATTAAGAAAGCTTATTCTATTATGTATTCATATCACTATATATATATATATTTTTTTTCCCCTTACTGTTCATCTTCTTCATAATATACATATACCCATGTATCGCACTTTACGTACCACCGTTCGTCACCTCCAACCGGACCGCCGCTGCCGCCGCCTTCCATCGTGCCATCTCCACCAACAACTTCAGCTCAGAGCTCCGTTCCACGTGGGTTGGTTTTCCGATGATGGCTCCTTTTAATCTGAGATCCGCCATAGCCAACGCCACCTTCATCGATCTCAACTAACTACCCTCGTTTTCTCTAGGAGCTCACCGCCTCTGTGGCGTCTCCAGCTTGCCTTCATCGCACCGTTGTTGCTGAGGTTGCTCTGTGAGAGCGCTATGGACCTTTGTTGGTCTTGTCACGCAGTGGATCGACCGGAGTTGGAGCCCGAATCAGCATCGTCCATGCCGGTCAAGAGGTATGGCCTGGTCGGAGCCCGACCTATCACCCTCCTTGATCGGTCCCCAAGCCTATCAAACACTTTTTTGTTTTTGTTTTTGGTTTTAATATAGTTGTTTCTGACGACTATTTTTTTGTTCTAACTCTCTCTCTATCTTTCTTTCTCTCTTCTCTATTTGGCTTTAAAATGAGCATGTGGGGTGGGATTTGAAATCCTGCTTAAACTTTCCTTGTCTTTTGCCTACAAGACTGCTTCTTCTCTAGCCGCCTGGCCTAACTGCAGCAGCTGCTGCACGCCATTGCCAAAAATGGCCAGGCATGCATTATACTAAGAAATCATTTGGGCACGCTATGCCTATTTTTGTTTCTCTATTAGCATGTGGCTCGTACTGTCAAATCCTTTTGTTATTTATTTATTTTTTTGTTGATTCATTTCGTTCTCTAAAAACCAACGACAACGAATGTTGGTTTTGTTTTTTTTTTTTTTTCATCACTTACCCATTTACAAGAAATGGGACTATCAACACAAATGTGCCTAGCCCTTGATTGCTTATTTCATAGAACCCAGCGGGCCTTTAATTTTTATTTTTATTTTTAAAGATAACAATTTTTAATAATAATAATAATATTAATAATCACATTAATATTTATCCTAATATTGTCATTGGTTATTATTATTCATAATAATAATTAAAATAAATATACTAGAAGTGGGAAAATTCAAAATACTACTTATTTGATTACTAGGATGAATATTAGCAAATAATAATAGTAGTAAGAATACTATATAAATAATAGTGGTAGTAATTAATACTAGTGATAGTAATAATACTAGTTATTATAATAAAGTTTTAATACTAGCAACATTAGCTTTAAGTCATAATTATACCAAATATAATATTAATGCCATTATTAATACTAGTAATAATAGTATTCACAAACTAAGTGTGTTAACCGAAAAAGAGATTTATGGTCTTGTGATGGTTAAGTATATCACCTTTCCCACCAGTCATCAATAATGTGTCGGATATTTGACTAAGTCATCGTCGGTAGAAGTGAGCTTCAAAGATTGTTCCATGGGGAATTTAGCAAGCTTCGAACCAAGTAATCCTGCCTCTTAAAGAATGTCGAGAGTATACTTGCATTGATTGATACAAATACCCTTTTGAGATCAAGCTATTTAAATGGCATGGTCATTGGTTATTTTTATTGGAGCTTGTTGTAGCTATGGTTATCGTCACTGGAGCTTACTTGGTGAGCTCAATGGCATGGTTATTGGTTATCGTTATTGGAGCTTATATGTTAAACTTTGTGGCATGGTGATCATCACTGACTTATTTATTAAGCAATTGTAAGTATCATTGTACCATTGGTATGAGCATTGATAAGGAAATGGTGTTCATTATATTTAATCACATTTTGGAATACATTTTCTTACTACTCTGCTAGCTAGACTCATAGTCCATGTGGATTTGATTGATAATATTCCTGATTTTGGATATCATTTGTCGACAAGTAAGACATATTGATTGCCATAGTTTGATAAAAAAAAAATTTGAATTTGACTAGATTAGTGAAGATGCTATCAAGGAACTATCTTTTTTTAAATCTTGACCATGTCAAATTTTTTGTTGGTATCCGATTTGAGAGTTGTTTTAAAAATTGTTTTTATTCAAAATTAAATTAATGTAGCCCAAGTGGGAGAATGTTGGAAAATTCTATTGAATTTTTTTATTGTAAGCTTACATTAATGTTTTATTGGTTTTCATTATAAAAAAAAACGGATTGATGGATAGATATTGTGGGCTTAGCATCTTATTTTGAGGAGTTTAGTACATTGGTTTATTGAAGCTCAGGAAGGGAGAGCCTAATAAAATCCTGAAGGAAGCTAGATCCTCTCTCTAAACTCTATAAATAGCAATGTTATAGTTGTGCTTGTTTCATCGAAAGCCGCCATAAAGCTACGAGTAATAGAGAGAAAGATTATAATACGATTCACATTGTACAACCAATAATATATTGATTCAATGAAGTAACAATATACGTAATTCTAATTTCCAAATTATTTTGGTGTTCTATATTCACATGCTATCGGGTCTTAATTTTATTGTATGTTAATTGAATATTAGAAATTCTTACAATCACTACAAGAAATTCGCGGATTAACCACTGTTAATTTTTTTTTAACCACTGTTTAAAAGAAAATAGTGGTAAACTTATTTTAACCACTATTTTAAATTTTTCGAAATTCGAAAGACCCTTTACTTAAAATAAAATACTACTTTGTTACAAAAATAGAAGTTGTAAAGCTTAAACAACCACAAGTTAAAATAATGGTCATTTCTCTTTAACATAGACCATTGTTTGATTAAAAATAGTGGTAGTTATTCTATAAACATAGCGGTTAAAAATGAAATTAAAATAGTGGTTAAATAATTTAGTAAATTGTTTACAGAAAACCACTGATTTTATTAACATAGTGGTGTTATTTTTCCTAATAATTTTTTTATTGCAGCGGGAAACGAATTTCATTTCCCTTGATTTGTCAAAATCATTTCCTCAAATTGATAAAGTGTCAAAATTAATCCACATTCTCAAAACCTTTCCCAGACCCCTTCTCTCAAAACCCAAACACACATACTCGTGGCATTGCTCCATGCTCTTCGCAACCTCCGGCGAACCACTCTGGCTAGATCTTATCTCCAGTGAGCCCTTCTCCTCCCTTTCCTTGGTTCACAATATCATAATTTGGTGGGTTTTCAAAGGCAAAAAGCTTCTGATTTCGTTTTGTAGATCAACCACTACAAAAGGAGGAAGCTCTAGATTTCACCTTTTCTTATCCTTGATGAAAGTGGCTATGCTGCTTGGCTTTCAAGTATTTTCCATATATTTTCTAATTTTTACTTGATTTTTTCAGATTTGTTTGTGTTTTGGTTTGATTTGGTTTAGCACATTTAGGGTTAGGTTTTTTGTTTTTTGTTTTTACTTTTCTGGTTCTTGTTAATTTGATTTTCGAATTCAACATGATTATAGATTTAGTGATTTGGAGAAGAAGAGGATGAGTGGGTTAGTATAAAATAAGCAGTGCGAGAACGTTCCATCCCACTAGAAAATTGAGTGATGGAAATTTGGGTGTTTGTTTGCTGAGAAAATTGCAACGAGTGAAGGAAAATTCATATATGTTTTTTTTTCCCCTAATTCTGATTCGAGATATGATGGTCGTGTTTGATTCTATTATCAATGTTTCTTGTTTTCTACACTGCTAAGAGACCAATCTAGACATTTGCTTAAACAATTTGTTTCTTATTCTTTAGTTGAAGATTGTGAATTTCAGTTTTATTGTCTGATTTTCTAATTGCATTTGGTCAATTCCCAGAATAACCGGCCAAATATTTTGATTTATATGATACATAATTATCCTTTTCTCGTAATGGTTGGGTTTATACAGAGCTTGGTTCTTTTGGTCATGCGGATTTCTCTCTTTCCCTCAATTATTTGTGAAAATTATGCTGATATGTTTTTCCTTAAGTTGTTTTGGATTGAGATGTTTGCTTTGATCAGCATATTGTTGATGTATGCTTCATGTAATTTTGCTATGATTTGTTCCTAATGAATTATTGACCATGATAGAGTTTTTTGCTGAAAGTTGTATTTTGGGTTTGTGTTATAGAAAGAGGCAAATGTGGATAAATGCATCACTAAATGATTTTAGCCTTCTATGTTTCAAAATGATTAAATCTTGATGGAGATGGTTTGTGAGATTATTGTTTTTTTTTCGATATTAAGTTTGAGATGCCATCATCACATTGACATGGAGATTCGGCCTCATAATCGTAGTGTGAATTAGTATTAGCATTACCACTTTATATGATTTGCATTTTATCAGATGGATATAAAGTTTGAGACGGTATCATCACTCAGTCTGACATGGAGATTCGACCTCATATTGTAGAGTGCATTAGCATTAGCATTATCTCTATATGTGTTTTACATTTTATCAGATGGAATATCAGATCCTTACTTGGTAGCTAATTGGTTGGCATGGTATAGATTTCTTTTTATTACTAGATATATTAATTTATATTTTGTAATTTGTGTGTAGAATCAGGTGATGTGCACTTTGAAGAGAATAAAGCTTCTCAAGAAGAAGAAAAAGAAAAGAAAAAAAAAAGACGGCTCAAGACACCCTCCCAGATTATGGCTTTGGAGAATTTCTATAATGGTAAGATTGCTTTTCTTTTGGTCATATCTTAATGACCCGATAAGAGTGAGCCTCTGACTCAGAACCTTCTTTTTTATGTCTATTGCAAAGCACAAATATCCTTCCGAGGAAATGAAAGTAGAACTGAAAGAGTTAGTGACGTGGATGATACATCTTCAGAAAGTAGTTCGTCATTAGGAGATAGGTTATTTTCTCAAAGTGAGAATCCTCTTGATATGGAGACTTCTAGGTACATATCACAGGATGGAAGTATTGGACCTCCAAATTCCAAGGGCACAAGACACACAGGTTATAAGCCCTCAGGATATTTGAAAGTTAAGGGTGAAATAGAAAATGCTGCTATTACGGCTGTTAAGAGGCAACTGGGAAGACATTATGTGGAAGATGGTCCACCTCTTGGTGTAGATTTTGATCCACTTCCTCCTGGTTCATTTGAATCCCCGATTTCAGATCCTGTCCAAGGTAGGTTATACATATTTGAATCATTGAAATTGAAGCAAATGTTAGTTCTAGGCTTTCTTATAATAAAGAAAAAAGCCTTTTGCAATTATGAATCTATAATATATGATATTGTTGTTTTATCCTTTGGGTAGAGCTTTAACTTTGGTTCGTCAACTTCTATGATGTTGTATTATCACATACTTTGCTTTCATTTACTTTTTTGTGTTGTCTAATTGAGATTCTACTAGTAGTAGGTCGGGTTATTTAGCTGACTAGGTTTTGCTTGGTCTTTGTGTTTATGAAATTTAGCAAATTGAATTATTGTTTTAGAAAAGTTCATTAAGGTGGTATCTAATGGGTACTAAAATAAAACAGTACTACTAGAAAATAGGAAATAAAAAACAAAGAAAAATGAAAGCGAAATATATGAACAATGTAGTAAACCGTGTATACATAACCAAAAAAAAAAAAATCTTGTATGCATAGTTGCATACTATACATTCTGCTTTTCTTTGATTACTTTTACACAAGTTCTTTACTGTATTCTAATCTCTCTTTTTTGAATAATATGGCAGCAGCATATTATGTTGGGAATCCAGTTTCGTCCCATTCTCCTGATGTTTCTGGAGGGAAAAGGAAACCTAGTCCTAGCATTGTAAGTGCATTTCTGAGCTTTTCCGAAAAACCGCATTTCTGAGACAGTCTATAGACAAATTTCACTATTACCTTTACATTGTTACCAATACTTGATATCATTAATTTCAGGTCAAACTTGTTTTCCTGTGAGAAACTTGGACATTTTCCTTCCAAGGGACTTATGACTTGAGATCTGTGCTTTTAGGATAGATATATTCTTATGTTCTCAAATCATTTTCTTCCCTTCCAAAATTTGTTTCTCCAATGGGACAGGACTGACTAGTAACTGGGTTGCTGTTTTACCCCTATCCAATATAGTATCATAGAATTTGATAGGTTAATGCTCTTTAAAATTTTGTAGTTCGATCAAGGCTACCCGACATTGTTAAGATACACATCACAATCACAAGCTCTTCCTCTTCATTATACACACTTGAAATTTTGTTGGAAAAAGAGTTGTGAAATTATCCGAAATGACCAAGAATTATTGCTCCTCTGTCCAGTTTTCCTGCATAAACACATTTAGGAATCCTCTAATTATCTTCACTCCCTTTTTAATTTGAAAGTCAATCTTTAGAAGATTCTGCCATACCCTGCTTTATCAGTGTTGAAGAAGCAGGCTTTTCAAATTTTTGTGTTATAGTGTTACACTGTCATTTTTGCTTTCACTCACAGAGCTCTCACCTCCATGTGTTATTTTCCATACAATAATTAGTGTTACTTGTTAGTACTTGAATTGGTAGAACCACATTAAGCTTTCTCTGATGCCTGTGTTAATATCTATTGCATACTCAATAACCCGGGTGCTGTTCAACACTCTCATTTATTTAATCTTTATCTCCCATTGCTCTTGCAGAGATATGAAGTACACAATTCCAAGCTGAGTTCCAGGGAATTGAATATGCCAGAAGCTCCTACTGCCATGCATGGTTTTGGTCATCAGGAGACTAAATCTCGCAAGCAACCAAGACAAAAGTCAACTTATCTCGACAAGACCAATTCCTTTCCTGGTCAAATCCCCTTTGATGTTTATGATGGACCCAGTTATAATAGCAAAAAGGGTCGTAAAATGAGCTCAAAACATGGTGTTGAAGGGATAACTGACTCTCTTCTTAACCACCATGGTCATTATGGTGGGAGGATTGCTAGCAAACAAACACTGTCTCAGTCACACGAGGTTGATGACCTGAGCCCCAAGCTTGACAAAAGAAGTGACCATTTTAAGTTAAAGCCTTCAATTTCAAAACGTGATTACTATGAAACACCTGATATGGAGGATGGAGGGATGTCAATGATGATGCCACAGGTTTCGTTACTTCTTTATATGTTTTAGTTTGTATGTAGCAAAGCACTCTCATGTTTAAAGTTTGCTTTAATCTCTGTTGTTTAATTAATAGGTGCAGGAGGATGGATTTTACAGAGAAGATAAGCTCATGAAAGATGTTAGAACAAAAACAAAGCCTGTGAATGAAATGTTGGTGAGTTCAATCGTTGCAATAAATATTCTTTGCATGCATGAACTTGCATATATTGGAATATAGTTTTTAAGTTTCTTAATCTCTTATTGATGCATTGCTCTCTTTGTCAACATTATAGGTTGCAAAAGGAGTCAGAGTTGATTTTCCCCAGCGAGAAGATGGTACAAATTCGTCATTCTCTGATATGCCACCTCGTAAGAATCACATCAAAGGGTCAGTGTAACTTCTGCTCATGCAAAATTCATGCTTACATGCGTATGAATTGTACATGTGTTTCCTCTTCTGAATTTGAAAGGCAAAGTTGTTCATTGCTTTTGTGAACACTTGCTAGGGGCATTTGTTTTATGTAGGCTTATGAGATTAATCTGTGATAAATTACATCTGCGCCAATTGAAAACTGAAAGCATAATAGAAAATGTTTAATCTTTTTATCTTGTTATATTATTGGTCTTGTTACAATGCAAAGGCAGTTGTTGGTAAGCCATGCGGGAAAAGTGTTGAATTTTGAGCATCGGGATTCCAGTGTCTAACTTGTTAGATACTGTACCCTTCTCTATTGTGAAAACATGAAGGGGAAAGGAGCAGTGCTTTAGTTGAAAGGAGATAAAATTCAGGATTCTGTTTTCCGTCCTAGAAAATGGAAGGGGGCAGGTTTTGGTAAAGAGGGGCTGGGCTATATACAAGTTCGGTGAACCATCTGGCATATCTAGGCTATAGATGAAAATCTAGAATACACAACAATGGCATTCTTATAGTGATGTTTCTAAGAATCCCAAAATTTAACCTATTATTATCAACTTACAATCCATCAATGTATATTGACATAAGTAGTATCAGCGTATAGTTTGTACCATATAGTTTCTACTTTCTAACTAATACTTTAAAACTATTCTTTTTGCGCTGGCAGAGAGATATTGCGGTGTTTGGAATGTCTACCTGCCACATTATCAAGTGTCTAGCTAAGGAGCTCAACTTTTGTATTCAAAATCTATCAACATCCTTTAAACTGAATACACGAAAATAATTTGTTTTTTTGCTTTTAATTTCCATATCACTGACCCAAGAGAAAAAATTCTCTAGGTTTGCTTGTAATGATAAATTCAACATAATAAGAATCGTAGCTTTGGCGCAGATATAACGAGATTGCAGCTGCGATAGACATGAATGCTTTTGTGCGTCCTTAATTTCTACCTATATGTTTCTAACTTCATTATACATCATGTAGATCCGCCTTGGAGATGCCATCTAGCTTCAGCGAGGATGAAACTGCTGAAACCAGTTCTTCCGAAGAGTTAGGATCTGACGAAGATTGAAGAATAAAAGCCTTTCTTTTGGCTATGGGGATGTACAGTTGGATAGAGCATGTATTTTGAATAGCAAATCTTTGAGCGTGTACCGAAAGGATTACTTTGATCAGCAGCTAACTCTCATTCGTTTAGTTCATGGCAGCTTCTAGTTCCATTTGCCCCTTCGGTATTCGGCTGTTTATAATGTAGAATCCTTTTTGTGGTTAAGTTTGAAGAATATGATGCAGATTGTAGTTTGGTTGTAAATTTTCTGTCATTTCTGAGGATCTGCTTTGGTTGTAAATTTTCTGTCATTTCTGAGGATCTGCTTTAGTAGAGAGGTATTTAAGACGTGGATGAACATATTCTTTATGTGCTAAGTGATAGTGGTTTCAGCCGTGTTTTCTTAGGTGCTGCTACTTCATTTTCTTTCTTTTAGTTTTAGTTTTATTTTTATTTTTAATATGCATATGCTTTATGCTATTTGAAAAATAAGTCAGAGATCTGGAGTTTATAGTAGTTGATTATATATTAGAAATAGTGATGTTTTATTGCATTTATTGAGCTATCCAAAGTGGCATCTCATTAATAGTTTCTTTTACAGATTCTGAAAAGAGAAAAATATCCCAATGGGCAATGGCCTAATTTAGCTATTGTGATTGTAGATTTGTCACAAATTGGTGATTATTGGGAAAAAGAAAAAAAAAAAAATCAATCATTACTGGCTATTCCATCAACTTTTAGGTGGCATTTGATTGTAGAATAGAATATGAATAGTAATAGAATAAAATAAAAATGGTAATTAAAAATTAGAATTAATATCGTAATAAAGATTATTATTTTTAGTTGAGTATTAGAATTGAATGAAAAAAAATATTACTTTGATTAGAATGTCTTAATATCTTTTAACTCACAAATTTTTATATATTATATATATTATAAATCTTAATACAACGACAGAGTACCCATAATCAAATATTTAGACAACTAGGTAGTTATATTTATTAATAATAATTTAATATAACCATATTTTAAAATATATTTATTAATATATATATATCATTATAATTATTTATAATATAATATAAATATGAAATTATAATTTGAATAATTTACCTAATAAAAATATTTATTATATATTTATTTATTTAAATAATTATATAATAGTTTTTCTTTTGAAAGAATAATTATGTAATAGTTAATATTAAATATTATATAAGGAGAATTTAGGGATTTTATATTTAAAAGTAATAATGCAATGGTTATTCCATTACTTTACTTTAATAATCACTATTCTACAAAAAGACAAAATAAGAATAATAATGGAATACATTACAAACTCAATCAAACAATATATAATGATATTTGTGATGGGTCAATCCATTCTATTTTATTTTTTTCCTTCCAACCAAACATCATCTTAGTTTCTTCTTTCATCAATGTGGAAAGGTTTTCTAGAACTTTGGACGAAAAGAATGTCTCAAGTACTTTATATGCTCCTTTTCAAAACTTATTCATTTTTCATATTGCATTGGTTGATTTGTATATGTTTTTGTTAGATGGGAACAATAAAAGTCATTTTAAAGAAATGTTGATGTGTGTTGTATAATTCACTGGTACATTGGTTTTTTAGCATTTAGTTATTGAATTATGTTAAGTCTAAAATTACAGAATTTCAATATACATTATTTATCGAGTTTATTAAGCATTCATTGAACAAAACAGATAACAGTTTACCATTTAATGAACTTTAAATGAGAATTCGAGAGTTATTACATTGTTATGGCAATCTGTATAAACTTTCACGTAGTAAATAAGAGAGGTAATTCCTTGAGAATTGGGAACCTTCTTCAATGAGTTTTCCAAGATAACAATTGTGTAGAACCCCTTCTTCAGAGTTTTGCCTTCTTTTTTATATATTGACCGCCCTTGTTACATTTATTTCATTCCTACTTATAGGTAAAAATATGGATATTATAGGAACCATATTAAACCCTATCTGATAAGAATATTTCTGACATTACATTTAATACTATGTTCATATTACAATAAATGACTCATCACATCTCATTTAATGCCACAGGTCAGTGGTGAAACGTTGCATCTCTCCTAACAGTTGCGGTCATCAAGCCTCTCTGAAGACTTCCGCTTCTCGCCAATACCTCGCCCGATGAGTTCCTTCCGAGCGCTACCTTCGGACTGATGATTGTCCGGATCGACTTGAAGAGCTTCTCCCGAATGCCAATCTTCAGCTGCCTACGTCATCTATTGTGTAACTACTTAAAGATTTACTCCTTTTACCCTCGAGCCAAATCTGGGCTCTACAAATTATTTTATTTTCTTGCAGCTTAGAGCGCATTCACAATATACATTTTCTTTCTTGAGTTTTTATATCATTTTCCTTTTAAAAAAAAAAATTTCCAAAAGGGAAAATCTCAACCACGTAGAATAATCTACCAGCAGTTGTCATTCTTTAAGTGATTATAACTACTCAAAATAATTGTAATTACTTAATCTTAGAAAGACAACTTATATGTTCTACATTGAGATTTTTCTAGCTTTAGCGTGGCAGATCTAGTATGCTCAAAATAGTGAGTTTCGTGGACAGGTTTCTCTTAGACCAGATGATTTAGTCAATTGGACAAAACGTTTCTTTTTTTTTTTTTTTTTGATGGAGTACCAAGCAGTTCAAGTCAAATCCCTAAGGTATATTACTCTTGGTTGGTTCATCCAAATCATGGTGGGGTGTTGTGGAATGCGGTGGCGCCCTTTGGCGTTTGTTCTGCGGTCTTGCG
>WUAT03135258.1:0-12409 GCA_010015005.3 Ulmus americana | reverse complement strand
GGGATATGTATCCTCATCCTCGACCAATCGGATCCGCGTGCCTCAGAGGTATGTTACCATCATCATTGCCGAACCGAACCCATGTGGCTCAGAGGTAACTTACCCACATCATTGTCGAACAGAACCCATATGGCTCAAGGGTTATTTACCCGCATCATCACCCAACCATACTCAGCCTAAAAACCAAATTCAAGTATGCAAATGCTTTTGTATCTGTTCGTTATCGATGTACCTTGCAAACCACCAAAAAATGGACATCATAATAGTACCAATAACAACATATGATCAGAAATCATCCAAAAATCATAATATAGAACCAAATGCAATATCCATAAACACGACACAAATTAAACTCTGTAACAAAAACAGGAACACAAATCTAGCTCCATAATCAGATAGAAACCACAGACCACCCAACAAATCCGAGAAATATCCAAAAATCCATTAGAGAAATCACCCAACAAATCCAAAAATTCTCATCAAATCCATTAGAGAAATTAACACATAGAAAGCAAATATCAACATAAAATCCCCCAAAATATACAAAATCAAATCGAAACAGAGCCAGATCATGTTGTTTAATAGGATTTGTACCTCGTTGGAGCTAGTGGATGAAGGGGGTGAAAATATCTCAAAGAAGTAGATCGGAGGTCGAGGTTGGGAGCGGAGGCAATAGCGGGGAAATGCAGTGGGTCGAAGAACAGGGGGGCACCGAGTAGATCGGTTTAAGGACAACCGATCTCGCAAACGGTGAGCCAGCGTGGAGAACATCGCTGTAAGTCCACTCCAATGCCAGCCAACACTAGCCCAGGCACGAATCGGAGGTCGCCCAAGGGCGTAGAGGTGAGATGGATCGCGGGTGAGTGAAGAGAAAAATAGATCGGGACTAGGATACGAGCAGAGGCAAATGGAGGTGGACGTCGAAAGGAACGACGGTGAGACAGATTGCGGGCAAAGAATGAAAGGAAGATAGTTCACGGGTGAGAGGGGCGGCAGAGAGGAAGTTAAAATAATTGGAGGGTTTTTCGAACAGTAAAAAATATAGTATTTGGTATCTCAAATAAGACAAACCAAACGGTGAAAGTATTACAAATACTAAATAAGGTATTTGCAATACCCAAACAAAAAAGGGCTAAAATATATGAACAGTAAAAAAATACCAAAACGAATTTAAATAGAATGAGATAGCTAACTGAACACCTCGAATCTCAAACTTTTAACAGAATTTTCCCAATTATAATAAGTTGTATCTGTCCATGCAAGGATATAATTATAGAAGTAAATTTTTCTACTCGTTTTTTCTTCTTCTCATCATCCTCTCCTACAAACACTACAAAAAGTTATTTCCTTTCTTTTCTATTTTCTCTATCTTGTTTTTATACCATCCATCCTTTCAATTTTCTTTCCATCTTACCAAACATAGCCATGATCAGAACTTTTATGCTTTTTTATCAAAATAATAATAAAATTCTCTCTCCATATCGATTTCAGAGGTCATACTTCATACGACAAACATGATATATACGAACATGTCGTTTGAAACACCTTTTAATCATAAAACGACTGTGTTTCACACAATCCAACAACATAACATCTTTGAAAATAGAGAAGGTAACAAGCAACACTCCAATACAAATGCCAACACAACCTATGCGTCTTCCCAGCAAAAGGGAACTGTATAATCCAAGCATTTACAACTTTTTCAAGACAATTCACAACTTAGTCAAGTCATATACAACTCTCCAAGACAAGTCAAGCCATAGCAATCCACTCTATTTCATATTAACTCACCAGAAAACCGAGTCACATCTAAAAAAAATATGTAAAATCATACTCTAACAAGCTACATTTTCACTCCTAACTATACCTCAAAATAAAGGAAAACTAGTTATCAAAATGTACCACAAATAATTCCTCATTCTTTTTTTTGTCTTTTTTCTCCCATGCCAAGTCCGGCAAATTAATAGGCACGCCAAAGAAATTTGCCAGAATTCTTCAACTTCTACTCTGCATCCTAAGCTTCTGTACACTGTTTTCAGGTATCTTTTTCTTGCAACTGCAATTTGAAAAACCACATTAGTTCCAAGTAAAATAGAGAAAAATGAAAATCAAGCAAGAGGAATGTAACAAGCCCCTGAATTTGAGCTTAATGTCCTCATTATGTGGTTTATTTGTAAGCAAACGTGGATATGAGAAGATGAGTTTGTAAGAATATAGTAAACTAATCCTTTGTTAAAGGGTCTAGAATGGATTGAGATTAGTAATCGATATGCTTTGTTTGTCCAAGAATGATATTGAGCAAGATATCCTCATGGGATTTATGAACAGAGAAAATAAAACTAAATCTACACAAAAGACATGTTAAAACCAAAGCTGATCATGAATGAATTGGGAGTACCTGCTTTTCTTCATCAGGAAGGATACCCAAGTCTTATTCTGCAACAGAATTCTGGACTGTAGATTTTTCTTGGTTAGAGTTGACAGTCTCAATTTTTTCACACGTCACTTCTGAAACACTAATGATTTTATCTACTACTAATACAGTAGTCTCTTCAGCTCCTACATCAGTTTGTTCAAGCAACACTGGTGAACGTTCAACCTTGACCACATTATGCTGCTGAGATTTAGCCCTGAACCAAATAAAGAAATTACTTAGTTTTAAACCATACAAACAACTCAAAGTACCTGCATTGAAGCAATATTCAATATCAGTACAAGACAAAATGGAAGAGCAACAGAAACATGTACCTGTGGACAACGGTTTGTTCCAATGGAGTTTCATCTTCACCATGTTGTTGCCTCCTCCTCTTGATGTTTTGCCTTTGCTCACGCAGTGGAGCAAAATTATTGTCAGAAGAAGACTTGGCTCTTCTTTTTCTTCTTGGCCGCAAACCTCGCTCGGAGATTGAGGCAAACTTTTCATCGACAGCTTCATTAATCTCAGATTCAGGATCATGTTTTCCTTTTGCAGCTTCTCCTAAAGGAGGCACTTCAACTATCACTTTTGGTTCTCCGAAAGAATCTCCAAGCAGCTGCCTCTCATCAAGGTTTTCAGGGGACTTCTCAATTCTCATATGCTCATGCTCATATTTACCAAACGAATTTAATGGTTCAGCTCCCGTCATATTTGGGTCTTCATGTCGTGAAATCAGAGAACTTTCTTCATACTTTGAAGGAGGCTGCTTCTCAGAGGACTGCCTAAAAATCAAATCAGAGCATCTTTTGATCCATGAGATGCGAGCAGAGCTTGGTGGAGAAACATCTGCTGCTTTTAATTTAGATCGAGAATCAGACCCATTGCTCATGGTGTTTACATTATTTTCATTATGCAAATTGGGATCAACTTGTTGTGTAACAGCTGACTGATTTGAATTCCTTTTTCTGGAAACCTTTTTTTGACTGGGCATTGAATCATACTGTTGCACCTCAGCCACAGCCATACTATCAATCACAGCTTTAACATTCTCCAGTTTATTCAGCTGTTCAATTTGAGCATGAATCTTTTCTCTGTCAACGTGCAACAGTTCCCTTTGTTTCTTCAGTTTCTCCCTTTGCACCTTAAGTTCTTCAATAGCATTGTTTAGCTCAGCCCATTCCTGATTCCTTTGCTCACGATCCAAATTTATCTCTATTCTCTCAGTTTCAAGCTTTTTCATTTCTGAAGATACCTGATCCAATTCTTTTGCCACTTTTTCCTTGAGAGAGCTAATATATTGAAGCTGATATTTCTTCTCCTGCTCAAAGGCCATCTCTTTTTCTTTCAAAGAACTTTCTAATTCTTCACGCTTCTTATCAATACAATTCTCCAAATCCCTCCGCCACATCTCATTGTCCAGTAAGAAATCTGCACGCTCTTTTTCCATCTTGCTGAACCACTCAGATCGTTCTTGCACCACCTTTTTCATGAAATCTTCCCGCTCATGGCAAAGTGAGTCAACATCAAGCTTGTATTGATCTCTCATTTCATCTTTCTCCTGCCTCAAACTATCACGTTCATCCTTAATTAGCTTGGAAAAGGACAATCTCTCTTCTGCCACTCGTTCAGCTGCCTTCCGTAGTTCTTCTCTCTTTTCATCGATTAATTCCCACTCAGCTTCAAACTTTGCCTTCTCTACAGTCAATTTATCTGCCTCAGCCATTAGCTCTAGTTTCTGAGCACGTACAGAATCTAACTCTTCCTTCAGTTTTGTCTCCAGAATTGACAGCTCACTTGTTTCTGTTTTCAAAACCTCAAACTTTTCCTTAGCACAATCAAGTTTCTGCTTTTTGTCTTCAAGGGAATTCAAAGAGATAGTAAGATCTAGCTTCATTTTGATAATCTCTTCTTTTTCTCTCTGTAAAAGAACTTTGGTCATTTCAATCTCCTTCCCAGCAACTTGCAAAATTTTTTCCTTCTCATTAATAAGTGTTGACATCTCTGCTACATCTTTCTCCCTGTCCACCAGTGCCCTTGACTGAACTTCCAAGTCATGTTCCCTTTCCCTTACTAGGTCCTCCCGTTGAGCAAGATCTACTTCCTTCAACTCCCAAGCTCGTCGCTTAGCCTCAAGTTCATCATCAACAGATTTGCGTTTTTTCTCAAGCTCAGCATCAAAAGCGGACTTCCTTGCTCTCAGCTCAATTTCATGATTAGCAAGAACTTTTTTAATTTCATTCTGCATAATACATTCAATTAAATCTATTAGATTGAGAAATTGGTTGCACAAGAAATGAGAGATCAAATTCTCCTTATCAAAAATATGAGAAAGTTTTCAGTCGAGATCAAATAAACCATAAAACTTAGCATAACAGTAGAGCTTAACATCTAGAGGCAAAATGAGAAGAAGGTAACAAACTCACAGAGTCCTTGCTTTCAAGTTTTTGCCGTAAAAGAAGTAGTTCTTGCTCTTTAACATTTAACGAAGCTTCCCGTTTACTTAATACCTATGCACACCCAAACAGGAAACTACATTAATATTGCTTGCCACGCTAAACACACAAAAGATAACTAGTAATAAAATACAATTCACGATAACAAGCATTCAACAACGAAAATTGAAAGCATGAACCTCCTCTTTATTGTGTAGTGAAGCCTCAGTCAGCTCTAGGCTGGATTTCTCATCATTTATGGCTCTACGCTCCTTCTCAATATTTCCTTTTGTGTCCTCTAAATATTTTTCAAGTTGATCTAGCTTCTGAGATTGAGTGAAAATGTAATCTTCCCTCTGATTAAGCAAAGCTTGTCCATCAATTAATCTATTCTGTTCTTGCTGCATAGCTTTCTGTCTTTCAGATACAGATTGCCTCTCAAGATTTATCTCCCTCTCCTTTGCATCACATCTAACATGATAAATCAAGAGAAAATGAATCAACTTGCTGTAAATTTAAAAATCACGTAAATCTACAAACCAATTTAAGATTATTATGAGTTTGGTAAATACAAAACATATAGCTGTTTTCTAAGTACAGAGTCATGACATGTGCATCCCTCATGTGTCTACATTGTACCACGTTTGGAAGTGTTTGATTAGTCATGAGACTCATGACCAATTTAGGGCTTAATAAGAGCTACCTCATTAGAGTGCATGGAGCTCCAATGATCAAACTAAAATTAAACAGAAACTTAGAATTGATCCAAAGTAATGCAATACGTACTCCAATTTGAAAGTTTCAATTCGCCTCCGAAGATCATCTTCACGGGCTTCAACTTCCTGTAGCTTTCTTTCAGCAACATTGCGATATCGACTAGCTTCTGCTTGTAACGATTCGGCTGCATACAGCTTTGCCTCAGCCTCAGTGATTTTCTTTTGAGCATCTTCCATCGTACTCTTTGCTTCAGCCAATTTACTCTCAGCTGCAATTTTTGTTTCAGCAGATTCAGCACGCATCTCGTGCAATGCCTTCTCAAGCTATAAACATGCACAAAAACCACCAAGAAAATGAACTAAAAATCAGTCAATTTTGAAAAGCAAAGACAGCAAACGTTGACCAACAAAAAAAGGGGTATAAAAGATAATAAGCTTACACTTGAAATACACTCTTCCTTGACTCCTATTGTCTTCTTCAGCCTCTCCTCACGTTTCCTTGCCTCAGCTAAGACAGACAAGTGTGAAGCTTGATCTCGCTTAGACAGTATCTCAGCTGTTTCAGCAGAGGCTTTAATTTGTTCATACTTGGAAGTCAAATCCTTCTTTTCTAATATGAGAAGACCCATGTGGTGTTGGTGGTCAAAAATCTACATTAAATGCAGCAAAAATTACAATCAGATGGAAGGAAAAGATGGATAACCCAAGCATAAACATTCAAAGAGAAAAACTAAATAAAAAAGGAATCAATATGAAACTAAATCACTTTAACTACAAGCATTGGTTTCCCCAGGATTTACCTTGAGCACAATTGTGACTCAACAACTTGAAATATTATTCAATTAAATAATTGGGAAAAAGAAGAAAATAAAATCGAACATGTGCCAAAATAAAACAAAGAAAGTCTAGTTTTCTTCCCCCTTCGCAGATAATTCGACGCACTGAAGAATGATTAGTTATCACCGCATTTTTATAGCATACAAAACAATCAGGATCAACTAATCAATAACTACCATTTCAGCTTTGGGGAAATCTTGAACAATGATTGAACTTCACACAGAAAGAAGAAAAAGAAACCAATACAAGGAAATAGCTTATCCAGAAATACAATAAAAGAAACTTCAACGTGATTATAATTCATTGATTATTTCCATGATGTAAATTACATATTTTCATATAAACAACAGCAGTAATTTTACCCCATTTTAAGAAATATAATTTAATATGTTTTAAAAGTAGTACTCACTACACATACAAGAAGGATACATTCATAAGTACATTCTAATACAAATTTGCATACCTACACATGAACATAAATAGCTAAGTATCAACATCTATTTAACTGACTCGTTCTTTAGCAAAATAATAATCATAATAAAAAGTACCTAATGTTGCAGCAAAAAAATGAAAAAATACAAACCTGATGAGACACAGAACCACATAAACCTATTCTAATTAACAATAGCATTTTCCCTTTATGTAGGCCATATTGTATTTTGCACACGCAAGAGTCCGAGTCAAACTCTAAAAGCTCTTCACTCTTAATTCCTCACAGCATATTATGGTTCAACACATCAGCCTATCATCCTTGTATCCAGGTAATTTGATTGGTCCATGGTTTAATCTTATAAACATTATAAAGTATCAAAAATTCTGACTCGACACTATGCTTAGAGCACCAAAGTGCTTTCCTTTTAATCTATCTCCTTCCCACAAAATCAAAGGATACAGAACGAAATGGACAAATTGGGTTCAATGAGTAACTATTTTATGTAACATTCAAATCAACTAACAAAATAGCAAACATTGAGCTAAATGGAACATTCCTCTGCTTTTGAACTCTTAGTTAACCTATTCAAATTTTCAACTCTTGTCAATCAAAAAACTCATAACCAAAGCATCCACGTTCTTGAACCAACCAGAAAATGCAGGAAAACCAACACAAATCACATAATAACTACACAGAACAATTAAAATCTAGAAACCCCCAAAACACAAACAAGAAAAAGAACCAAAAAAGTAGAATTCAAAATTCAAAATTCAAAATTCAAAATTCAAAATTCAAAAAACAAAAAAACCCAAAAACCAAAGATTCCAGAAAAACAACAAACCTCAGCTTCAAGCTTAGCAATATAGGCAATAAGCGCAGCCTTATCCCTCCGCTTGATAGATTCCTCATCAAACCCAGCCTCCTTAAGCCGCTTCCAAATAGTCTCATCACAAAAAGAGCTCTGCAAAACCCTAGCACCAGGCGTAATCGACAAAGGCCTACCTGAACTCGGAGTCATCAGTAGTCGGTCTTGCTTCGGAGTCGCCATATCCCGGCGTCCGATCAACAACCGGAAAATCAAAATCCTCTCTTAACCCTTCAGGGACGATTCTTTGATTCGATTTTCCTCCACTATTGATCTGGAACTCCACGCTTTCGCTTGCTTTTTCTCCCACTTACGCTTGCTTTTTCTCTCTCTAGGATTGGGGTTTTGGACTACTTTGCAGTACAAAGCTCTTTACTTATACTATTTGAGATTATATACGACAAGGCAGCGACCATTTTTGATAATGACAAGAAGAGACGACGTCGTATGAGAAAGGTTATTTGGTTAAAAGCCAAAGGCTTTGGCATTTAAATTTGGTTTTAAGCGGTCGAATGAAATAAAAAAAAAATTGAAGTTTTGGAAGATGGTGAAGGTAGATCCCACTTTTCTACTTGAAGAAGAGTAAGAGAGTCAAAGTCAACATTCCAGGTCATTAAATGACCAATATTGTTTCAGGAAAAATAGTCCTTTTTATTTGTTGGGTCTTTGGTGGCCGTCTAGGTGACGTGGCTAATTGAATAATTTTAAAGTGTAATTAAATTACGAGAAATTTGTGGCCAAAAAGTTGGTAGGAGGAGAAAATTTGTGTGACTAGAATATCGATCCGTCTCCAATATATATATATATATATATTTTTTAAATTTCATCATTTAGTTCAATATATTATTGAATATGTTTCTTCTTGCAGATTTCTATTCAATTAGGAAATATTAGGCTGTTTGAGAACCGAGTGGGTTGGTAGTTTCACTGTAGACTCAAGTTATGTTTGTTTATGTGCAAAACAAAAAACTTATGAGCGATCAGAAGTTATTCATCTCATAATATTCTGATGCCTAATTAGCGTTGGTTCAAATAAACAATTTGATAGTCTCTTGTAGTAAAGAGTTTTTTTTTTTTTTTTTTTGCATACATTTGTGAAGAAAATAGTGAGGTTTTTATAATTGTTGAAAAGAATTCATGTAATTAATAAAAAAAATCAATACATACTTCCTCAATTAGGAAGATCTTCATCCTTTTTAATTATCGTGACATTTGATGGAGGTGAGTTAAAGAATTAATGAATCTTCTTGATTAACAAATCCTAATTAATTCCTCATTAATTTCTTATATTTTGTCTTCCCAATTTGATTGATACTTAACTAAGAGAATTTGGGAATTGAAGATTCCCCTAGATTTTGGAAATCTTAATGAACGGAGAAAGTCTTTGTCTTTATAATTTGATAAAGATAATCAAATGATGATTGATTTTCATTGATTTATGGCTCTTTGAGTGATTATTTCCCTTTATGGACTATACCTTAGCATGTGAATGTCTTGATTATGGACTCAACCGGAGCCTATCAAACTAGCATGTATGTTATCCTTAAGATGCGCATGTTAGCACCTAGGTCACCTTGGTAAGGCCGATACATACGTGGTCACGAGCTCAAAGTCAAGGAAAATTCCTTCAACATTTGCCCCCTAAGTCCTGAGCTGATTGGTCGATACGAGGCCTTGTTTGGTCCTCAGGTTGGCACGCGACTCTAAGGTACCAAGATTGGGTGACATGGCATTTCACTAGCTAGCATGTGGCAATGACAATTCGTGTGGATTGTGCTCGACATTGGTAAACCTATACCCTTAGTACTTTCGCTTGTAAGATGAGGTCGCCCCTATCACTCGATTTAACTTAGGTTGGACCAACCAATGAGCTAAGATGATGTCAAACATGCCGACCAAATTAGCTTAAGTTAGACATGCCAACCAATTAAGATAAGGTCAGACTTGTCAACCAGATTAGCTTAGGTTGGACATGCCAACCAATTAAGCTGAGGCCGGACCTGCTGAACAGTTAGCTTAGTTTGAACCTGTCAACAAGCTAATTTGAGGTCGGACCTACCGACCAAATTATCTTAGGTTGGACCTGCCAACCAATTAAGCTGAGATCAGATCTACCGACCAGATTAGCTTAGGTTAGACCTGCTAACAAACTAAGCTAAGGTCAGATTTACTGACTAGATTATTATAGGTTAGACCTGCCAACGTGATAAACTGAGTTTGAACTTACCAACCAGATTAGCTCAGGTTGGACTTATCAACCAGTTAAGTTGAGGTCGGACCTACCGACCAAATTAGCTTAGGCTAGACCTACCAACGAGTTAAGCTGAGGTCAAACCTACCGACCATATTAGCTTAGGTTGGACCTACCAACGAGTTAAGCTAAGGTCGGACCTACCAACCATAGGTGGGACCTACCAACGAGTTAAGCTGAGGTTAAACCTCCCGACCATATTAGCTTAGGTTGGACCTACCAACTAGTTAAGCTGAGGTCGGACCTACTAGATTAGCTTATGTTGGACTTGCCAACGAGCTGATCACTTGAGGTCGGATCTATTGACTAGATTAGCTTAGATTGGACCTGCCAACCAGTTTATATTATACGAGGATTAAAACCCAAGATAGAAATCAGAGTTATAAATAATACTTCGGCAGGTGCTTGGCATTCCCAGCAAGCATTATGCCCCCTAATGTTTTGAACTCATAAGTGCTTGGCTAGACCACTATTATGCACAAGTGCTGACTTGGACGATACTCGATGGTCATGGTAGGTTAGTAAGAAAAATGTGCCTTATGAGTAGATTGTATTTAGGTAATCTAGTAAGGAAAATTTCCTTTTGAGTAAATCGTGTCTTCACATAAGTTGTGGATGGATTTCTGAGCTAACAGAGTAGGTCAACCTAGCAAAGTTGGATGAGCTAGCAGTGTTGGCCGAGCTGACATAGTTGACTAAACTGAAAGAGCTAGTTGAGTTCGCCAAGCTGGTAAAGCGAGTTGAGCTGAAAGAACTAGTTAAGTTGCAAGAGCTGACCGAGTTAGTGTTGGAGTGTAAGGGATAAAAAACTATAAATCATAAATATCGAAAATAGAGATGAAATATTCTTTTTTTAAAAATAAAAAATACATATCTTATTAATACTCTTTAGCTTCACATTTTTTTCAATAATTATTATATATAGTTTTGAATTATTAAAAAGAAAATTTAATTTTACTTTGTATAAGTATTTTTTGGGGGAAACTTTGTATAAGTACTTTTATGTTAACTAAAATAATGTATATGTACTATGCCCACTAATCTATTCGCAAATTTGCACCTTGTTTTTTCATTGTTTTCTTTTCCGCTACTAAATCTCTCAAATTTTTATTTATTGGCAAATATAAGTAGATCTTTACAGATTCAAATTTTCGCATATAACAAGCATGGGTTAGAGATAAGGGTATTTTACTAATTTCATAGAAAAACAATTAAAAAATTTAATATAATAAAATAAAAACTTTAAAAAATAATAATTATTATTATTATCTTCTCCCTTTGTTTCCCACGCCGCCACCACCCATACCGCCGACCACCCTCTCGCTGTCAACCCATCCATTAAATCAAAAACAAAAACAACCTACGATTTGCATATAAAAATTCTAACAAACCCCAATAAAAAACTCAAACAATTCCTTTTTTCTTCAGTTCATTGTGACTATGAAGAAACCACAACTCAGAAAGATTAGTTTGAATGGTTTGAAAAGCCAATATTATTACTTCTACAATTCTCAAAAAGAAATACATTTAGAATGGCCAAACATAAGTGTTCTATGTCTTCTCAATATGGTAAATTTAGAGCATGAATCATCATGTTCTGCCATAAATTAGTTAATTTGATATAATTTGAAATTTGCTAGGAGCAAAATAACATTTCTCAAGAAAAAAAAATACCAATATAAATTTGCAAAATGAAACCCTGCCATTAGGGCTGCACATTTTCAATCAAAACTATCTAATCCAAATTAATTTTGGGCTGAACCAAACTAAATCGAACCCAAATGGTTTAGTAACGGGTCTAAAATTATGAAACCAAACCAAACCAAAATGACCAAATTTTATAGCTCAAATTTTTTTTATTATATATTACATTTAACTCTTTAAGTCTTTCACAAAAAAAATTATCTTAATTATTTATTTATTCACAAAATATTTCTAAACCTATACCAATAAAATTTTCAATTTCTAAATTATCCAAAGTCTCAAACTTAAAGTCAAAACCTAAAGACTCAAACACAATTAAACCAAACATTTCCATCAGTTTCACATATTCACTCTCTTCTTCTCAATTGAGTTAGTAACATGTCTAAAATGTATAAACCAATTTTAGGCCGAACCAAATCAAATCAAATCAATTTTGGACCAAACCAAACCGAATCTAAATGGTTTGGTAACGGGTCTAAAATGTATCAAACCAACCCATGTGTAGCCCTATCTACCATCATTTCAAGTGGCTCTAATGTTGGAAAAAAAAAACGGTATTGAAACCACGCAGCAGAAAAGGGAAATTTTTAAAAAATAAATTACTCTTTAAAATCAAATCACAAGAATCCAATCTCATGATACTGGATACAATAAATTACTTATGATCAATTACCTCTTGTAGCGCAAATAGCTTTCTAGAAACTCCTCAACTAACTAGTCTTATTTGTTATCCTCAAGCCACCAAACTGATGTGT
>WUAT03135040.1:0-12410 GCA_010015005.3 Ulmus americana | reverse complement strand
TTAGAGATAACCCCTTTTTTTTAGAGGCCGGGTACGACACATAAAAACTAAAACTTTTTCTTTTCTTAAAACTTTCATTTTTGAGCCCGTATGAAAAACAAGACTCCTATATGTGTTTGCGAAAATCTTTGATTAATAGATTTTACTCAGATGCAAACATTTCGCATATAAATAATGCAAAACTCCTTAAAACAGTCAGAAATACAAATTCATGTACATAATTCTTCACTAAATAGCAAACACATTCAATCACATTACAGAGTTATTCAATTATAACTCTATCAATCATCAACATAATTCAGGTGTCTCTCAGATGAGATGAACATTCAAATCACAAAGCAATTCAAGTATAACTCTATCAATCATCAACATAATTTAGGTGTCTCTCAGATGAGATGAACATTCAATTCCAAATAGCATTTTAAAAAAATGTTTGTATTGTAGGTGAGACTGTACTTACTGTTTTGCAAGCCAATACCCAAACTTCTCGTTACTTCTGAAAAATTTGTTGTCATGTTTTAAAAATATTCTAACATTAGAATATTTTCATCACATTTTCTAAAATAATCTCATTAAGTTATATACAAGTTTCGTTAATTTATTTAAATCACCAATTTAACTGTATTTAATTAATGATTATAGAATTCTATCGATAATTCTCTAATCACCTTCACCAGTATCCTCGTCACCAACTTCGCACTTAAATATTATTTTCCTCAATTAACTTATTTTTCAAACTTTTGTTATAAACTTAAATTTTGACATTTTAATTGGTATAAATTTACCACTATCGCTTTTAAATCTAATGCATTATTTTGAACTAAATTTCCAATACTACATTTTTTTTCTATTTTCCTATTTACTTATTTTATTTCTATTCAATAAGTTTTATTTTCCTTAATTTAATCTAATTACTAACTAATTACTATTACTATATATATTTACTTTATTTCATTTGTTTGTTTATTTAATTATTTATTTATTTTATTAAATTTTATTATTATTATTTTTTTATTAGACATTCAAAGGGCTTAAACCCTTATTGTCTCCCTACACAACCCAACGGGCGTTTGGCCTTTTTAATATATTTTTTTTCTCTCTCAACACATCAATTAAAACATTTTATTTCATTTAATTTTTTTTTAATAGTGTGTATATACATATAAGGGAATGAAGATGACCGCATGGCCATCTTCTTCCCCGTGACACCAAGCAGCGCACGGCAACAGCAAACCGGCCAGCCACCCCCGCCGCAGCAGCTCAGAACCGCGTTTCACCACGCCAACCTGCAGCCTGCTTGCTCCCCCGCCGGCCACATCCACGGAGAGCGGCCGTTCACCAGAGAAGAAACCGAGCCGTGAGGTTCGGTTCGGAGGTGCAACACCGGCCCGACCACCTCCGGCCATCTCTCCGACATCCGAGATCATCATTGGCCTCGTCTCTCCGTTCCGGTCACGATAGTATATACCACCATCGATGAACATTCCCAGAACAAAAACACCAACACCCACTTTCTCTCTAAAAACAACCTCCATTGTTGTTTTAAATTCCGAATTTAAAAATTTAAAACACTAGATGATTAGTCTAACTTACCAAAAGCTTCATTAGACTCCGATTCTGACTGCAAAAATCCTTCGTCTCTGGCTCGATCTTGGTTCAATACCGCGAGTCTTCTCCCTCTCAGTCTCTTTGTATTTTTTTTTTTTTTTGTGCTTCTTTTCAGCAAAACCCACTTTCAAACCAACCTGACCCTCATCTCTTGATTCTTCTAATTAAGTCACAATTGTGGGTTTTAAAACACGACAGTAACGATGGTATGGTCAAGTTTCGATCTATTCTTATAAGCCTATTTACATCTTCTGTTTTATCAGTTTAAACCACACATTCATATATTTTTTTTTCTTTTTTTTTTTAATGCAAAAACGTGTGTGTTAATATACCAATACAACACACAATTATCTCTCTCTCTTTTTTTTAGTTTGATCCATGGGCTGATGCCCATTTTTTTAAAAAAATTTGTTGCATTGGGCTTAAGCCCAATTTAACCCATTTTCGTTTTTAAATAAAAATAATAATATTTATATAATAATCAAAAATACCATTTTTTCGAAAGTTGTATTTTGGGAATTGATTAATAATAATTTTATTTTACGTAATTAAGTAATCTCTTAAATACGTAATTTTTCAACTTCGATTTTGACATTATTATTGTCGAATAAGATATTTGACAATAATAATCAACTTTTGGAATTTTCGTTAATTAACGTTAGTATATGACAATACAAAATTAAATTACTATTTCTATAATCTTCCAACATAGGATTCTCCAATAATCACTACTAATTAATTTTTTTTAATTAATTACAACAAAAACGGGATTAGAGGATTCTAATTTTTCTCGAGGTTTACAAAGCCTCTGTGCAAAATCACTAAAGCCAGGACAAAAAAATTTGTTTGGAAGAACATTGTTTGTCGTTTTTGGATTCCCTAATTAGTCTCTGATAATTGAACACAATTCGACTCAGCCAAATTGCAAAAACTCTACACGGACCTGGGCCTCAACAAACACTTCTCTATTGTAGCCCATTCATAGTCCAATGATCAAGTGGAAGTAGTCAAACAGACCATTAAAAATAACCTGGAGATGAAACTAGCCGGGGCTAAAGGCGTTTGGGTTGATGAATTACTCCGAGTACTCTAGACATACCAAAAAACTAATCGAACTAGTACGAATGAGTCATTGTTTTCAGTGACTTATGGAGCTGAGGCAGTAGTACTAGCTGAGATTGGTGAGCCTTTTTTCTGGACAGCTCGCTTTGATTCCCTCTTTAACGACCATGGTTAAACCTTAAACTAGGATTTGTTGGAGATCGAGTGGGATAAGGCGTAGCTCTAGATGGCCACCTACCAGTAGATCACTACCTAGTCTTATAATCCAAGAGTTAAGATTCGGCGATTCTAGTCTAGGGACTTGGTCTTGAAAAAGATCATGCAAAAGTAAGGAAATGCTAGGAGGGGCTTTTCCTGGTAACCGAGTCTATTTTGTCATGGTTATATAGAATATAGGAGCTTAATATATGGTATTCCATTACCACATCTTTGGAATGTAGAATTTTTAAGGAAGTACAATAGTAAGTCTTTACATTATAAATATTTTGTTATATAATTAAAGCCTTATTATTATTTTTTTAATATACAATATTATGAGTATTTTTCTATTCAGTTGTTTTTTTTATTCGGACATTCGGCTTCCACTTTGTCAAAATATCCATCCGCTAATTTAACAAAGTGGGAGGAGGGAATCCTAGTCCAATTAGAACCGTTACCTGATGAAACCCTTGTTCATTTATGATATTTTACTTTGTTCATATACTTCTTTTTTTTCTTTCTTTCAAAGTTGAATACTTGTTTAAAATTCTATTAAGTACCCAAAGTGCTATCCAATTTTGAATACTAAGTGTTCTTTACTCGATCAAATACCAAACCCCCTTTAAGGTTTGATATAGTACTAAACCAAACAACGATTTAAAGTGATAGACGACTTATTTCAAATTGTATGATCAGCGTATTTTGCTACCCGGTTACAATTGTAAGTTATAAGTTGAAACATCCTTAAGAGGGTAAGTTCAACGCTAATTCGGGTTGATTCCCACATATCTCTTTAAATACTTAGTTATAACTACGATTCATCGATATCGATATTTTACGGATATATCGAGGATATTTTGCATAAAAGAAATAATATGCGATATCATATTGGTACTCTTAAAATACGAAAATATCGTGAAAATATATCTCATTTAATGAATAAATTTAATACATATTGGTGATATTTCTTGTTATTAGGGTGTTCGTTTTGATATTTGAACAGTATTTTTGTGATTTGAATATAATTAGTATTTTAGTTATTTAAATAATATTACTGAAGTAGTATTCTGATTAGCTGAAAGAAAAAGATATTATAGTAACAGAATTATTATAACTATCACGAAAAAAACAACATGTAATAATAATAATAGTATTTAAATTATCAAAATACTAATAATTTTTCGACCACTAAAAAAATATATTTGATTTTGTTGTTATTTTTCCCTTAAAATTATTATTGGTGTGGCCAAACCAACTGTAACAAAAGGGATCAAAAAGAAGGGGGCCGGGGCCAAATGATACATGAGGAAAACAAAAAGCTACTTTGTCTTTTAATAATTCTCATTATCCAAATCTCAATGATGATTTTCTCTTCTTTTTCTTTCTTTCTGTCTAATCACAATAATCATAGAACAACAGTCGTTGATTTTCCATGAGGACCCCAAACCATCAAAACAAAACTCCTTCCCTTCGTACAAAAAAAAAAGCTCTTCTATAATACAACTTGTGATTTCCAGCTGTAACTCTGAGACCCACCCAAAAAACCTTCCCTTTTAGGCAAAGACAAAAGTTCCCCCCTTAAGCCCCTCCCTCCAGTTTTGTGGACCCTACCTGCCACGTCATCACGAATTGGGCCCGGTTATAAAGCCCTAAAGCCCAGCCCATTATGGTGAAGATTTATGAGGGGTAAAAAAAAAGAGAGAACGTCTGCGGTAAGTAATCAGACTGACAGTGACAGTGGGTCAGTGCAGTGGGAGACTCAGATTCTTTTTTTTACCATTCTACTTCTACTTTGAATTTTTTTTTTTTACTTTACGCTTTGGATGGTCTTGGTTTGGAATTCCTGACGTCAATTTATTAGACTTAGCTCGTGTATTGTACGTCGGACTCGGAGACTGTCTTATTTTGTTTTAAACTACGGTGAGTCTAGAAAAACATCAAACTTTATGACGTGGTGACATCAAATCTTCTTTAAATACACATTTGTGGAAGAGATATTTATGCATCAAAATTCTAGAATGATATCTGAAATGACTATTATTATTTAAAATTGGACTAGCTTATCTAGTTTCTGACAGTCATTTTCTCAATAGAATAATATCATTTGCCAATCATGAAGGTTTTTTTTTTTTTTTTAAATAAACAATTCTCTATATTTAGAATAATATTGGAATTTTAAGTATTTTTAAAACCGTCTAGTAATAAGAAATCTCGACTCCCTTATCTTAGTTTTATTTCGCGTGCTAATTTGAGTTGGAATAAAATGATACTTACTGTCCAAAAAAAAAATTTATTTTATCCTTAAATTCGACTTTTTTATTATTAAGGGTTTCTAGAAGAAAAATTAAAATTTCAAATATTATTGGTGGATCCACCTTTAAAAGACGCAACCCATACCGTACCTAAACAGTATAATTCCTCCTTTCAAAAATTTATATAATCAAAATATTAAATTTTTTTTTTTATTGGAGAAAGCAAAACATGAGATTGTTTGATATGCGATTATGTAATATTTTAAATAAAATTTTTATTTGATTTAAAGTATTCTAAAGATAGTATTATATAATAAAATAATATTTTATTAAAAAAATGACAGAATTCACACAGTAATTTTAATAATTTTATGTAAAAAATGGTGGAATTCACGAAATTTAATAATAAAGTAATATAAATAAATAATATTTTATTAAAAAGGTAATGAGATCCACAAGGTAATAATAAAAAAAGTGATAGAGTGCATAAGGTTTAATAGGAGGATTTTTGGGAGACTTTTTGGCAAATATCCTTAATAAACGGGTTTGAATTTTTAAAATAACTTGTAGAATTTTTGGAATCGCCTATCAAACAATTATTGTGCATGAGTTTATTGACATTTAAAAATCGTCAAAAAAAAAAATTTATAACAGTAATCAAAGTTTTCTTTTTTCAATATAATTAAACAATCATATATATAACTCAAAGTGATTGTTTGGTTTGTGATTCCGTAACATTTTAAATAAGACATTATAAACAGAGTATGATTTTTATTTAATTAAGAGTATTCTAAATAATATCTTTATAGAAAATATAAGATTTATGTATTTTAATAATAATATAATATAAAAAATAAATATTTTATTAAAAATATATCGAACAATAAAAGCAACCTCTGTAAAATTATTTTCATAAAAAAAAAAAAAAAAAAAGCAGCTTTTGACAAATCGAACCAAACAATCCCAAAATTTTAAAATACTTGACGAATCACCGACAAAAAGCCTCTTCGGTTGACTATATATCAGCCGGTTGAATCTGTGAGTACTGCACAAAGTATTAAAGTTTATAAAAAGGAATTACACGGCTAAAATCCAATTAAGCCAAAGCAAAACACACGATGAATTTTGAAGAATTTAGGCAATCGAGTTTTGTTGTTATCATTGCTCTCATATGTTAATGGAGGCGACGGCCGAGGCATTGAACATGTGAACCAACCCACAAGTGTGTGAGATCACTACTACTACTACATAGCCGCCACGTCTAGGCGGTGTGGGTCAAACAAAACTCAAAAAAGCTTTAAAAAAAAAAAAAGCTAATAAAACCCTACTTGTACAGTTCTACGTTGTAGTACTAAGAACTAGAGAGTCATCTTTCCTCGTGTAATGTTTCTCCATTTTTCAAACCTCTCATTGGTCGTTTCATCACGTAATAAGAGTCTCGTTACATAATAAATTTTCTCTCTCTTTCTTTTTTTTTTTCCAAGTGATGAAAGAATGACGAAAGTTGCGGTAGACTCGGATCCTGTCTCCAACCCCCAAAAACCTCACTTCTCTCTTTTTCTTTTCAATTATCTCTCTCTCTCAAACTTTTTTGTTTTGTTTCGTTTCTCTCTCCAGAGCTAGAGCCGAATGGAAGACCAGTACGGACTTCCCGATTTCCGGCAGCTCATGGCCACAAGAACCGATCAGGTTCCGTCGAACCCACATTTTCCGGGGGAACCCTTTCCATCTCTTTCCCGGAATCTGATCAGTTCTAGTGCACAACCACAGCCTCCAATTCCTCATAATAATTTCCAATCTTACCCTTTGGCGAGTTCTGGGTTTCTTGAGTTTGGGTGTCATGATCCCTATACGAGTGTTGCCACTACTCCTGCTGCTTCTGGTTCTATGTACGGCATTGATAAGGTGGAGAGTGCTTGGAATTTTAACGAGAATGAAGGGCAGAATAGTAATAGCCGATGGCCGAGACAAGAAACTCTTACTCTTCTTGAGATAAGATCTCGGCTTAACTCCAAGTTCAAGGATACTAATCAGAAAGGTCCTCTCTGGGATGAAGTTTCTAGGTATATTATCAACCCTAACTCCAGTCTTTTTTCTTTTCCTTTTTTTTTTTTTTTTCAGTTTTCTTCTCGCTTATTTGATAGAAACCCTTTTTTGTATGTAAAACATGGCCGGTTTTAGACCTCTTAAGCATGACGATTTTGGAAGGTTTTTTACAAGATAAACTCTTCTATTAGGATGAGCTGTAGAGGAAAAAATATATATATTTTTTTTTAGGCTTCTACCATGTTTGTAATAGGAATGTTTTCTAATTATTTAATCCTATAATGATTAGAAATTCCAAAACAGGAAATCTACATTAGTGACACTATAATTTGGGAAATATTCATCTCTTGTTTCTTTAATGATTTCAAAAAATAGCCCCCTGGCCAATAATATTATAGTATACCGTGGGCAAAATAAGCATATATATGAAACTACTATGACTTTCTTTTTTTGGCCTTTCAGAAGAAGCAATTCTATAAAATTCAAACTAAAATTTCCCTGGCTTTATTTTTAGTTTTTTTTAAAAAAAATTAGCAACATTTCTTATAGTTCTTTCTTTGATATATATGTAGGATAATGGGGGAGGAACACGGGTACCAGAGGAGTGGGAAGAAATGCAAAGAGAAGTTTGAAAACTTGTACAAATACTACAAGAAAACCAAGGAAGGTAAAGCTGGAAGGCAAGATGGAAGGAACTATAGGTTTTTTCGGCAGCTCGAAGCAATTTATGGTGAAACTAGCAATCAATCCTCACCCCTAGAAGCTCAAAATCATGGTAAAAGCTCTCCTCTTGGTAACAATTCCATTAGGACACCAAATTACCATGATAGCCAAGAGGTTGTTCAAGACCATAAGCTCTGCGAAAGCCTTAGTTTCTCCAATAACTCAACCGAGTTCGAAACTTCATCCTCGGAAAACAACGAGGATGATCTTTCAGCCATTGGTTTTAAGATGAATCATTACCAGAAGCTGAAGGGCATAAATGGAAGATCACAAAGTTGTCCGAGATCGAAGAAGAGCTGGAAGACAAAAGTCGAGGACTTTGTGGATTCCCAAATGAGAAAGATCATGGTGACACAAGAGACGTGGATGGAGAAGATGATGAAGAGTGTTATAGATAAAGAGGATGAGAGATTGGCTAAAGAGGAAGAAAGGAGGAAGCTAGAAACTGCACTGTTCGATCAAAGAGTTAACGAGTTTTGGGCTAAGGAGAAAGCTTGGGTTGAAGCTAGAGATGCTGCTTTAATGGAGACATTGAAGAGGTCTACAGGAAAGGGAGTGGAATTGCCTTGCTTGCCAGAGAGAATGATCGGGAACGACATCCCAAATGATACTACTTTTCGTCGTTTATGGAGTGAACAAGAGATAGCAAGCTTAATTCAGATTAGAAATGGCTTGGAAATGGCAATGTCGTTTCAAGGGAATGTGTATTTGAAGGACGATGAGCTTTGGGAGAACATAGCAGCAAAAATGGCTTGTTTCGGATATGATAGGACTTCTATTGAGGTTAAGGAGAAATGGGAAAATGATAGAATTTTGGTCAGTAAAAAGGGTGGAAAAGAAGATTTGGAAAGTATAAGTACAAATACTGGTTATTTTGAACACCAACTATTTGAGCAGCCTAAAGGAATTCTCAAACAAGACCAGGAGAGGATCATGGGACTTCAATTGATGGATGAAAGACTCACACCTTCTAGCTCTAATGCAGGTTCCCAAGTGCAGCCTAACTGCTTTCACATTCTGTTTGGAGGGGGAGAAAATTCGTGGGAAAATAAATTTGGTGGGAAAGCTCAGTAAAGATTAGAATCAACAAGGTAAACAAGAAAGAGACTCTTCAGTGTGTTTATCCATAGCAGTACTGTGTAGAGATTTGACCTTCTCAAGGTGAGTATATTACATTGTTCTTTTTTGGGGGAAGATGTAGGTATGTTTGTCCTTGTAAAAATATGGTTATATATTGACTTGGGGTCAATATCTTAATAAATTAGATAAACTCAGTGTTTTAGTACAAGGTTGTTGAGATCATTAACAACTAGATAAAAGCTTATCATTTTCTCGCCCCTCGTGCATCTTTTTTAACAGTTTGTTGGTTCACTCACTAAGCATATTTTATGTGTCAGTATGGTTTTTTGCAAGTTTATTTGTTTAAGCTGCATTGATATGCCTTGATAATATATTTTTCAAATTGAATTAGTAACAGTGAAGTTCCCAATAATTTTATAAATTATTAATATGATTTGTATATTCTCGTTGTGAGACAAATCTTAAAATTGAGGTATGATACTTGTTAAGAAATCTATAAAATCTTATAAATTGTTAGCATATTTCTAATGTAGGACAAATTTTAATAGTTATTAATTGGATAATTAAATTTTGAATACAGGAAGTCTACAATTTGGACGAGACAAATACGGAGATTTAAATTTAATAGTAATGTCTCATATTTTGATTTAGTTTGACATAAAATAATTTTATGTCCATTGCTGTTTTATTTTTACACAAAAACTCAAAGATTAATAGAAAAATAAATTTATGTTTTATTTGTTAGTTTAAAATTTTAGCGCATATTAATATGAGAAGTCTTTTTTTCAATGAGTCGAAATGTGAAACACTATTATATAATATTATACAAATTTTAATGGTAAAACGCAAATGTGACGTATCCAAATGTAACTTTTTTCTTTTCTGCTATGTAATTTATGGGGAGAGTTCTAATTTCACACATCCTTTCTGAGTTGTCTTTATATTTTACTGGTATTTCTGAACAATTACAGATTATATTACTGATTTCTTCACTGACAATGAAGGATTAATATATAACGTAAGCACGGGTTCAGCGTACCTTGTATTTGTAGACAGTTGGTTGCTTAATCAATGCCTGAGAACGCAATAAATATATATATATATATATATAATAGATTAATAAACTCCAATGTTCTTTTAACTTTTTTAGAAAATTGATATTTTGTTCCTTTAATTCTTAAAATAATCAGTAAATCCCTCAAATTTACTGTTTATTAATAATTCTAACAATCTGAGTAACAGAATCCATTTTCTGTTTGATTGATTGCCACGTCAGTCCCTTTTGCAACGGTATTTTTAGAAGTCCACTATATCCTTGGTATTTTAAAATATGAATGAGATAGAATATTAAGAGAGAAAGTAATCTAGCCAAGAAAGAGAGAAGAAATGCCTGCCATGACAGAATTGTCCCATCCCCGCAAAAGATTTCCAATTACAACTCATTTTTTTGAGACACCTTCAAGATTGATTTTCTGAGAAAACAAACACATAAGTTGTTCAGAAGAGAGAGAGGCTCTGGGTTATAAAGAGAAAAAGCGATTTGGTCGGCGGTCTGACAGCGAGTCATGACGCGTCACCGGCCTGCAGACCCTGAGATTTGAGCAAAAGGTAGATCGAAGTTTGGGGATGAGGGAGCTGTGGGTGGTGTGGGTGTTTGGGTGACGGCGGTGGCATATTGAGCTCCTAAAGATGGATGGCAGCAGATCTGGTTCGCGATGGTAGAGCCTCGACCGGCTTGGTGTTTTGGCGCAAGAGATCGAAGCTCAGTGGAGGGTGTGGCTAGATCTGGCTTGTGTGGGCTATTCAAAGGCCAACGTTAGATGGGGGACGGCGAAAGGTAGTGGGTCTTGAACAATGATAGAAGAACAATTCGGGATGTTCTATAACAATAATTATAAAATTGTTTACAAAAATTTTAAAAAAAAATTCGGAACAAAAAAGGAACGAGCTGGATTGATCGAGAGAACATTACAAATTGTTGATTTGGCGTTGGTCACACATGCTTGGATTAATGTTTATCTCTCAAAGTATGAGATTAGTGAACAATTATAGAATTATGATGAAAGATTAGAGATAAGAAAGACTAGAAAAATTAGGAGTAGCTTTTGCAATCATGAGTTGACCCCTTAACAAAATTCAAAACAAAAATCAGGAGTAGTTTGGATTTTCCGTTTATGTATAAATTATCTTTTTTGTTAAATTATGTGTATGGCCTAGATTCCGGAATACAAGACACACTAGATTGTTTTTTTCCTTGATCTTGAAATAACTATTTGAATAATTTTTCCAATAACTTTATATATATCAGGTGATATGCTTGTTGGACTAGCAAACAACACTATTCAAAGACGAAATTTCTATGGGTTTAGACAAGTCACAGGGATAAAGGAGAAAAAGAAAAAGATGAAGAAAAAAAAAAAGAAATTTGAAACAACATGAACTACCATTAGAAGTTTCTTCTCAGGTCATCAATAGTGAAACAAGGGAAGAGGAAGAAGAAGTTAAATGAAATTAATTACAATAAATAGTTTAAGATTCCAAAACAATTAATACGTTTAAAATACCAAAGACATAGTGAACTTCCACAAATACCCTTGCAAAAGGGGCTGACGTGTCATTCAATCAAACAAAAAATGGGCTTTGTTACTCAGACTGTTAGGATTGCAAATGAACAGTAGTTTGAAGGGTTTATTGACCATTTTAGGAATTGAGGGGGCAAAGTGTCAAATCAGTGAAAGTTGATGGGGCATTTGAGCCAATTAATCAAATAAAAACATAAATAACAAAAATTAAACCTAAACTAATAAAAATAAAACCAAAAACAATTAAATAAAAATAACAGTGAAGATTTCCAAAATAAAAATAATCAAAACAAAGAAAAATAAACATTTGGGTTGCCTCCTAAGAAGCACTTTAGTTATTAGTCCTTAGCTTGACTTCTAAAAATTGTAGTCATCCAAAACCAAGCTTCCACAACGAGAAACCAAGATGACTTTGCCCAGGCCTCAAGTATTGAGAATCCAACCTTAAACAACCTTTCTCCACATTATACACATCCACCAAACCGTCCATAAAATCCTTGACCACTTTGAAGAGGAAAGGCTCACACTCCCTAAGCTCTTCGGACAAGTTCCAATCTAAGGAATAATTTAAATAAACTTGCTCCCCTAATTTGAAAACTTTCTCTTTCTTCTTCTTGTTTCCATGCTTCTGAGGATCGGGTGGCTTTTCCATCAAAGGCTCCAAATCAACCTGCTCTTTATCCTTCGAATCTACCCGAAAACTCATAAGATGTTCATCATGAGGAAGCCAAGAGCTAACTCTTTTCACATGCTCTTTATCACAACTAGGAAGAAAATTACCATCATCATGATATAAGCAATCATCATAGAAATTATCAAAAGAAAAAGAATCAAAAGGTTGTTCATTCAAAGGCTCAAA
>WUAT03134820.1:0-12412 GCA_010015005.3 Ulmus americana | reverse complement strand
CGTTACACCCCACAAAGTTTCACTTCACTGGCGTTACAGGGGGTAATTTTTGCCTGTAACGCTAGTGAAGTGAAACATGAGGGGGTTTAGCGAGAGTAAAAAAAGAAAGGGGGGCAAAGCGCAATTATCAGCAAATAATAGGGGGCACCGGGGCCAATTACCCTAAATTTTAAGCTCTTACACTTCCCAATTTTTTAAAAATGTGTAAACTTTTGTTACGTTTATTTGTTAAATTAACATGTAATGCGTATGTGAGACATTTTATAAATGTATTTAAATGATTTTATCAAATAAAAATAACATAAGTGTGTGTTTTGCACATGTGAAAGTGCATGTTAAACCCGAAAAAATATATAACTACGTTAATTTTATGTGACGAAAGTAGTAAAATATGCCTCTAAAGGATCCACATATACCTCACCTGCTAATTATTTAACAAATAAATTAACAAAAATGAATGAAAAATGACAAAATTATACATTTTTGAAAAATGAAAAAAACGTGAGAACACAAAATTATAATTGGGGACAAAATTGCTCAAAACTATACAAGTTTGAGACCATGAAGTCAATAAAACCCTTTTTAATTCACAAAGTAACCGGAGATTTTATACCATACATGTTGATTACTGACAAAAGTTTCAATTTGTTTCTTCAAATAATTCAGGTTTTCCTAAATGTTAAGAATTAGGCTCAAGAGAAAATGCAAAAGGCTTGGCATTATCCAAAAATACAAGTAGAAAGCTGCAATTTCATCCAACTTATTGTTTTAAGACAAATTAATCACAAATCTATGATGAAGTTAACGTAATAAATAGTACTGCATATAAAAATTGCACAAATTGAATCTTATATTTCAATTTTATTTTATCGTGCTTTTTTTGAATTAATTTTATTTTATCATGTTAACTAAAAAAAATTGTTGCATGTATATATGTTCCATATTTTAGAGGGTTTTTTTTTTTTTTTTTTTTGCTGCTGCTGCTAAAAGGTCTGTTTTATTCATCAAAAAATGAAAATATCCACCATTACAGCCTCTAAGAGCCAAACCAACTCATTCTAACCCGTCCAAGTTAAAGAAACAGGACTACTCAAAGAAAAACGTGCTAAACAATGCGCCACACAATTGCAAATGCTAGGGACATATCGAAAAGAAACACTATCAAAATGGCACAAAAAGCCCCTAATATCATCAATCAATAAACCCAACTCATTCCTTGGAGAAGTAGGAGCTTGGAGCTTTTGTATACCCGCCAAAGAATCACTAAACAACCATAAACTCAAAGCATGTTAAGTTTGTTTCCGGTTTAACAATATGAAATCTCAAAAGTGGATGATTTATCGAGCAAACAAGGGTTTATAAGGATTTCTTTGTGGTAAAATAAGGACAATTAATGCTCGAATAGAAATAAAGAATTAACTTCAATGTTTTTATAAATGCTCAAGATGATTATGATTACTATCTTAGAGAGAAAGAAGAAGATTTATAGAGTGGGAGAATGTTTGGGTTGTTGAAGGTTACAAATGAATATGAATTTACATTGAATGCTCACATCCTTTTATAGGCAAAAAGGGTGAGCAATATTATAATAATATTACATAAAATATCTAGCTTAACAAGCATTAAATGACCCATCTAATCTCATTAATGCCTTGAGTCGATGGAAAATTTATACCTATCCGGACAGGATGCCTGGCCGAATCGAAGACACGTCTGGGCCGAACACATCTGGCTCTTCTGTTGACTTTCCCTAGTCAACGAACACGTCATCGCTTCATTTATTGTATTTTAATGTAAACCAAATCCCGATACTACAACTCCTCCCCAAGTTTATTGGCTTCAGGAAGGGAATGGACTTGCTAGCTTCAAACAAGATTTGAACTTTATTCAAGCGACCCTACGAGCTCCAACTGATTTTTCCTTACTTCTTCTCAATGAATTCTTTGCTCCATTACTGTAATGATTGTCAAAGTGAATATTATTGTCCCGATCATCATTTCAGTATATTGCGCAACAAATTCCTTCATCCAATATGAACCCCAAGACTTATAAGTTGGCTATTGCCATTTTTTGGTTCCATGCTAATTTCTCTGTTCAATCTTGGTTTCTGGTACCTGTTCATGTTCTAAATAAACTCATAAGAAATATTAAAAACAATTTCTTCCCAAGATATACAAAATCTTATTTGAGAATTATGAAATTAATGAGATATGCAAATAATTCTTTTATCTAGCAATATTAAAAATTGAAACCTTATTTAGACTTAAATAATTGTTAATTAAAAGTGTTTAATAATAAACATAATAAATTGTAGTTTAGAGAATAGAATACTTTTAACCAATATAGCATATTCGGGATCTGTGGAATAAGTGTATAGGAACCTAAATAACAGGATTTGTTCGGGCCACTTCAAAATTAGAGTGTCCGAGAAGCCTGAACTTGGCTTGTTCAACAAGTTATGGAAGAGTGGAGAGGCAAGGAAGAAGCTTGTTCGGGACAAGCTTTCCCATCTAGAGTACCGAACAAGCTTTTTGAAAGTGCTTGTTGCAAGCCACCCTCTTTTCTTATAAATAAGATCCACTTCCTTTATACTCCTAAACCAAATTCAAGAAACCATTTCTAAGAGGAAACATCCATGAAGCCGAAGCATCTTGCAAGAAAATTGAATGGATCACTTTTCCGGACAGCTCTCATTTGGACGACTTCGAATACGCTCTAGCCACTCTTAAGGATCAAATCTTGCAACCCGATTCTTCTACACAAATGGCTGGGGTACGTTTTTGCACTTTATTTTTTTTTTATTGAATTTTTAGTTTTAAGACAACTAATTCTTAACAAAACCCCAAAATTCAACTTTTAACTTCGGGGCCAGCCATAAATGTGGCTCCGAATCCATCAAATTAAGAAAGTGTACTTCGAGTTCGGATCTCGGAATTAGAAGCTCGTCTTGAAGCTATTCAAGAAGAGAAAGCTCTCACAACGGAAAGGATGTGTTTGGCCATGATCAATCATGCTATTGCCGAGCGAGAAATCTGGAGGTTGAGAGAGGAATTAACAGGAAGATCTGCGCAAGAGGAGCTTTCTCAACGTGAGAGACTAAATCTCTCAGACCAAGTCTCTGTCCGAACTATGCAACAGACTTAACGAAGAAGTTGCTACTTTTAAAAGGATCTTTGAGCAAAATCTCAAAGAGATTAAGAACCTTAAAGCCAAAATCTACTCTTTAGAAGCGAACGATAATACTACTTTTGTGACAGGTTCGGGAAATGCTGTAGTAAACATAATTTCTATTTTTAAATACTCATCGTATTCGGGAAGGAAATAATTCTAACCCGAACTGGATTTCTTATTTTCAAATTAATATAGTGGTGTATTTTTGGGGAAATCAAAATAAATTAAATATAAATATAGAATATCTTCAGCTTTTGAAGCAAGTTATTAATTTTAAAAGTATTTAAACCACTACATGCGCGATGAAAAAGCGTGTAGCTATCTTCTGACAACAACATTCAATGTGAGTCGTTTGATTATCCCGAATAGCTTTAAAGTACTTTTGATGACGAATGCCTTGACACATGTTGGTCATTGATTGTTCACTTTTGAAATAAGAACATTAATACTTTTTCGAATTTTGAATTTCAAACTTCAATTTAACCTCCCTACCAAAGCTAAACCCTGGTTAGGCAAAGGCATATAAGTTGGCAATCACCCCCAACTTATCACTTTACCTTTGCATTTCATCAAGTTCTTAAAGATTTCTCTCTTCCCTTTCTTCCCTACGAACCAAACTTCATTTTCTACCTCCAAACTTCACCATTGAAGGTGGGCTTTAAACCAACTCACTAAAAACTCACATACAATGGCCAGTGTTTGGGCAAAAAATTGTATTGAAAATTTTATCCCTCTACGGGACAGCTGTCACCTTGCCACGTCATCATATGATCGGGTTCAATGTTGCGGGCCATCACGTGGGTTTAACGTGGCAACCCGTTTCCTAGGCTCTATGCCTCGACCCACCTTGGGTCCTATGCCATGGCTCACTTTGGGTCTAATACCAATTGCACAATCTCTACAGCTCATCTCATGGAAGGCCCATCCATTAAGTTGGCCCACTTCACAAGCCACTTGCTTTATGGGCCAGCCCAGTTTATGGGTCATCTCACTTTATGGTACACCCCACCCCACATGCCCAGGTCATCTTACGAGTCGGGTCACACCCTACGGGCTGGGTCAGCTCACGAGTCGGGGCATCCTACTAAGCGGGTCGCTCCATGGGTATGGTCGTCTTCATTTGCCTCTTGACCTTCCTGGTCATACTAAGTAACTCCCCTTGGGGGTTAAATGGTATTGAATGCACACTTGATAGCCATCAAATTATAACTCCTCACATACTACTCAGTGTAGAGCCCAACGGCTAGTTCCTCAAAATGGGTGTAACAGTAGACCGTCTTCATTACCCCATTATGAGCCTCCTTGTTTCCCCCTTCCTATAAGTACCTAAGGACACACCATCTTTGGGGGCTTCTTGATCTTCTTCCTCTTCGAACATTTCTTGAAATCAACACCTGAGACTCTTTGTCTCATCTCTCCAACCAAGGGCTCTCTCGCCTGAGACTCTTGGGTTCCTCTCTGCCGTAGTGCCAAGCCTGTCTTGCCTATCGCCACCACCGCGCCCAATCCTCCCAATCACGGTAAGGTTTGCATGTCTTTACACATTATTTTGAATCTCATCCTATTCCGTTGACTGACTTGACGATCAGAGTCCTTTTGGCCGGCACCCCTCGGTGTCAAGGACTTTACGTTCACCGTCTGGTTTCTCTATCTCACAGGTCAAACAGGTTGCCGGTGACTTCATCAACACAAGAAATTCAATTGTAGATTCCAACCCCCTACAATTTGGCGCATACCATGGGGCCTCGGCAATTCATATTCTACAACCGACCTTTCTTCCATGGCAGAGAGCTCAGACGCTCCACCCACCACCAACCTCGCGGCTCAGATCGTTACTCTGACTACTCTGGTCCAAGAGAAGTTCAATCAATTAAGGACTTTGGAGGTTGAGAACATGGCTCTACACCATGAGAATCACACTCTTCAGGAACACCTCTCCGCTGTTGAGTCTACATCTCATCAGCCCCATGATTCAAGGTTCTGGGTCTCAGTTCCTCCCATGCAACCACATGTGACCCCGAAACCCAGGAACACATCGTCTTAGCCTTTGAGCCCTCAGTCTACAATCGTCAGCAGCTTTACATCCACTCTACTCACCATTCTATTGGTCATAGATGGCTCAACGCTGGTTACTACCAACTCTACAGTTGACTTAGCTATGTCTCATGCTATGTCGGCTGTGCTCCAAGCATTGCACGCTACGCCGAATCCTCTCCCGTTCAGTCAACCATGCTACCAACTTACCAGCTGGTGTTTACATACGATATTTGGGCTCCATTTTATACTTCGCTTCCAATGATGGCTGGTCCAGTCTACCAGCCCCTTCCGTCGTTCATTAGCATCGTCAACCCGACTCCTCCTTGACATTGTGCTCTATAACCCGTTGTACCCTTCCAACGCCCCTCTCGACACCATGTAGGGTGCAATGAAGATCCACGCTCAACTTTGCAAGTTGAGGCGTTACTCTCCATACCGCTAAGGGTCACTCGACATCATGTCGAGCCTAACGCAACACACTGGTTTCCAAAATTGCTAAAACTTCCACCTTGGTTGCATACGACTGTGCATCGAACCCAATAATCTCATCAAGTTCAATTATACCACCATAAAAGACATCTCAGCCCATGCTTGGATCGAGATCAGGTGGGAGGGCGAACTCCATCACGGCCTTCGTACATCCTACGACTCATACTCTGAAGAGAGGCATCCTAAGTAGCCTTTTCAGTCACCTGACCAATGATCCGGACCCCAAGCCGGACATTACCAAGTGGTTTGAGTTCCAGGTGGACCATGACCACTCAATTCCTGATAGCATCGCTCTACACTTAGAGGTTGCTAACCTTCTGAAGAGGGGGTACCTCCAAGATCTATTCTCGATTTACGCAACAGTCGGCAAATGGATCACCTTGTAGGGCCAACCCCTGAGAGAACTGTGAACGTCAGCACAAGTGGCTCTAAAGTGCGTGGCATCACGTACTCCGCCACCAAGCAGCATGCATAAGTTACACTCAACCTGGAAACCAACTCTCTCATAGTCTACTCGACATCGGGTCAGTTAACGAGGTATAATACCCCGATTGGTTAGCCAACGTTGTCGTAGTATGCAAGAACATGCATTGACTGCATTGACCTCTATATAGACAACATGCTCGTCAAGTTTCTACACGCGGATCAACATCTTGATCATCTCCGCCAACATTTAGACTTCCCAGGCCATAAGGTCCAGGTCGGTGCTCGATTCAGACCCGACCTCCGCCTTGCACTCATCGACTCAATCATGCAGCATCATGATTGCTTCGCATGATCAAACGAGGATACAACTAAGATCAGCCCATACGTCATGGTCCACAAGCTCCAGATTGATCCTGACCATCCTCCAGTCAAGCAGAAGTAACACAAGTTCGCTCCAGAGCACAAAAAGATAACCAATGAAGAAGTCCAGGAGCTACTCAACATCGGGTCAGTTCGTGAGGTACAATACCCCAACTGGCGAGCCAACGTTGTCGTAGTACGCAAGAAAAACGATAAGTGGAGAACATGCACCGACTTCATAGAGATCCACATGGTCACTTAATGCGGCATTGAAGCTAACCCAGATTAGACCCAATCTGTGATAGACATCCCATCACCCATATGCATCAAGCATCCTACGCAAGCCTGACCTACGAAGTGGGTGGTTGAGCTCAGTGAGTATGATATAACCTTCCAATCGCACATTGCATTCAAGTCGCAGGTCTTGGCCGACTTCATCGCAGACTTCACTCCAAACACACTTCCACAAGCCGACAAAGAGCTACTCAACCTCACAGAGCGCTCTACGTCCAAGTGGTCGTTCTCGATTAATGGTTCGAGAAACATAAATGGGTCTAGCATTTAGTCTTCACCTCACCTGAGGGGGACTTGATCCAACATGCCATTCTCTGCGGCTTTCGTCCTACCAACAATGAGGTCTAGAATGAAGCATTCATAGCCAGAATCACACTAGCCAAGGACATGGGCATCAAGAAGCTCGAAATTTGCTCAGATCCCCAACAGGTAGTCAACCAACTCATTGGAACTTACCAAGCTAGAGACTCCAAAATGACATCCTACTTAGCTCATGCGAAGACTCTGCTATCTACTTTTGAGGAGTTCAACATTAAACAAGTACCAAGGCTTAAGAACAACTATGCGAACGCCCTAGCCAACTTTGGCTCATCCTTCCCCACGACAGAATCCCAGACCATACCTTTGGTCTTTCCTCAATAGAGGTCACTATCTTATATGCATCCGATGCATGGATGACTCCCATCCTACGCTACCTAACAAGTGACGAGCTTTTATATGACTTAAATGCAGCACGATGCCTCCGGGCTAAGGCTGCCATGTTCACCATCCTAGATGGCCAACTCCTGAGGAGGTCCTTTTCACGACCCCTATCCCAAGTGTGTCTCCAACTGAGGCAAGCTACATCCTTGCAGAGCTCAACTAGGCTGGGGTATGTAGCCTTGCTAACCGTGCACTCACCACAGGTTACTATTGGCATACTACAGCCCTCGACCAACTAGTCTAAATGCTCACGATCACAGACTACTTCACTAATTGGGTGGAAGCTGAGGCAGTCCTCCTAGTAGAGTGCGGCATACCTTCTACAAGGTGCATGTGGCTCGATAAGGACATAAATACACAACTGCTCAACCACAGCCTAAACACAATCGATGAGCTTCGCGACAAGGCTCATCGCCGAGCCGTACTCTACCAACAAAAGGTAGCTCAACACTACAACAAGAACATCCAATTGAGAACATTCAAGATAGGAGACTGGGTACCACACCAAGTCGTCCAGAACACCAAAGTCCCAGGGGCTGGCAAGCTCGACCCTACATAGGAAGGATCCTACAAGATCACCAAGATCATGGGACAAGAAGCCTACAAACTCCAAGCTCAAGACGGACGCGACAATCACAACAGTAGGAACGCGACCTATCTTAAGCTATATCATTTCTAAACTCTATTCAACTTTACTTTCATGTTTTGAACTTTGTTTTGCAAGTTGAGTATTGGATAAGCTAGGTTTCGGCCAACATCATACTACTTGCCATCGTTTATACTGGTACTTTGCAAGCTACCATTGCCTCTCTACAAGGAGTTCTCATTCTGTCCTTTAATTTTTCACTGGTTTCATTCTATGAGCACGTACTAACTTGAGCATAAGAGAACCGATACTCTGTCATCGGCCACTTTCACCCTTCTCTTTCTTGCAATTATCCAGGTAACCCTTCGCATGCAACACATCATGGAATCAACTACACTTTACTGGGGGACAAACGACACAGTCAAACATTGTTATGTTCCACCAAGTTGATCACGCTACTTCAACATACTCAATCGCACACTACATGCTCGGTGAACTTCGAAGAATGGCTTACAACCTAAGCATACTACCTAGCCATGCATTACACTTAGGCTAGGGGGATACAATGGGATTGCATTGTCTTTCTTTGCTATTTACTCAGACTCTACATCTTTATGTTTTCACCTATTTTGACTTGAAAATTTTCTAACTCCGTTTTTTGAATGCTACTAGATTCGCGAATATGGATCTAAGCCTACGTACGGCTCTATTATCACATTCGACACATACATTTCAAGAGTTGCTTTCAACTTACACGCAAATGATGCCTCCATGAGGCTAAGTTTGAAACAAAACAAAGAGGGACCAACCCCTCGGACTGGGAACTGCATAAATAATATGCCTCCACGAGGCTAAGTCAAATATATACATCAATGTTGGCACACGCCATCAAAATAATACAAGTTACAATGTTCAACTACATCAAAAACAAAATAAAAGTATAAAGAAATTGCAGTCTACTCTTGCGCCTGCTTTCTGTGAGCCGCATCCTCACTCTGCTCCTCCTCCTGCTCGCTTGTAGCCACCTTCCTCCCATACAATTCATCAATCGCATGGGTTTCCTCCTTTGCTGCAGTTTGATCACGACCTTCACTCCCCACGGAAATGCCCTATCCTCTTTCTCCTCGATAGACGAACCTGCCACGAGCTTGGCTTCCCTCTTGGGATCGGGGTCCCATTTGGATTGCTCTCCCACCTTGTACTCCTCCACAAAATTCCACAATGGCTCGACCTAAGCCTCCCTTTTGACAGACTCACTCTGTAATCCCGCTCCTCGGCAGGGATCTGAAGCAGCCTTTGGGTGCATTATTTAACAAGAAGTCCACTCAGCGTGGCTTGATTGAAGTCCTTATCTGCATGCAATAAAAGGTTAGTGTTAGTCTAACACAAAAAATTTGAAACAAATTATCACCAACACGACCCAAAGACGAGCTCTCCCTTCACGAAGAAATCCTTGTCTTTCCATCATTGGTCTTTCGACCTCAAGCAAGTGACAAGGTTGACTTGGTCCTTACGCATAACGAATTGGTATCTACCATTTTCCTTGTCATGCTCCTTCAAATAATAAGAGTAAAGGACCTCCCCGAACTCGCATGCAACATCTCAAATACCAAGGCACTTAAGCGCCATCAACTTCCGCTAAACGTTGGGCATCAGTTGGCTGGGTGCTAATTCAAAGTGGTCAGGCATGTCCCTCACCAACTTTGGGATTGGCAACCCCATTCCCTCTATAAATGGGAACTCATATAGGGCTACCCAACCGAGTATGACCCAATCCACACACTCATGTGCCTCCAGAGCACGAACCTCAACAGAGGCTGGGATCTTGTAAAAATATCTCAACTTAGCGAGATCCCCTTCTTTCATGCTCGACCTGGCGTTGTCTACCAATATTCCTTCGCCTGGGTGACTTGTAGATGAAACCTCCTCACCCAGCTAATTAATAGGACGGTCCCCATGGGACACGACTGACTCTAGGTCTTTGGTCTCAACATCCTCCAAACCCAGGTCACGGCCACTTCGCCTAGCCTCAGCACTTGATATAGCCTGGGCAATCGGCATTGTCAGTGAAATAGTTCTATAGGAACTGCTACCTTGCTGGGAGTCATCACCATGCTTCCACTCAGCTCACAAGGCCTCTTCTTTAGTCATGAAAATTTCAAACACCCCGAGACAATGACTCTCGACTGGCCATATTTATTGCCTTGTCTTCTAACTGTCACACACGACAGTTGGTCGAATGCACTTTCCAAAACAAACTTGGCTATACAAGCCCTTCGCATCACACTCCACCTAATGTCGAGTGAGGTATTCAATCTCCAACTACCCTAGCCTCAATTACGTCACACTAGACCTGGTGTCGAGTGCACACTCCTTTGTTGGATCCCAAGAACGCACCCTCGCACTTGACCTGATGACAAGTGCACCTCAAAATAAGCAAATGAAGAATTTCCCACAACCCGCACATGACCCTGTGTTAAGTGCAGGTACTCCACAATATGATTTCTTCTTCTCTGGTCAAACCCACAAAATAGTGAAACCCATTTTCAACTCAAAGTTTGAACTTTACAAAAACATCGTTTTTGCCCAGAAAATGACCCTAAACCCAGTGATTTTGCCTTTAGATGCCTTAAAATCGAAGTTACACATAGGAAAAACCCCAACGAAATGTGGAACCCTAAACACTAAAATTTTCTCAGTTTCTAATTCAATCAAACTGTGGTCAATCTTGCTCAAACTTTTTCTAAAAAGCTTAAAACAATGCCCAGAACTTGAAAATACAAGAAAAATCAAGTTTTAGAGCAATTTACCTAGTAATAAGGAATCGAGCTCGAAATCACCTTCAAACTTGCTTTAAACTTACTTCAACTAGAAAATATAGGAATGAGGCTTCTCAAGGAAGCCAACGGGTACAAAACCCAACTTTTGGTTCACTGCCACATGTCACTCATCGAGGTTGCCTTGAAATTCACACTTCGTACGAGTTCTCACGCTTGGTACATTTGTCACTTGAATCACCCCTTGTGATCACACGTGCCAACACAATGACACCCATTGAGCAAGTTTTCCACCTTGCTCTCGACCCTATGTCGAGCCTAGCTCCTTCTACAAGACTTATTTGACCCACCAATATTGCATCCGACTCCATGTTGAGTGTGATGGAGGCCAACACAACTTTGCAAGTCATAATATCCAAAGGATAACTAAGGGCCACACGACATTAAGTCGGGCCCAACGTGAATATGCAACAACTTCATCTCAACTTCAATCCTTGACCACACACGATATCGAGTCGAGCCCAATGAGGTGTTTCCAATATCAACTTGAGTTCTCATACTCGACCCCAAGTTGTACTCGACCTCACCTCGCAATTAACCTATTTTCTAACTCATGTTCACTCTTGATCTGTACTTGACATCACGTCGCATGCGACTGCGTGTCGAGTGCAGCTCAATTATAGCTATTGAAGCTTTTCCACAATTAAATGTCATTTCAAGTATGACAACCCATGGTTGCATTCGACCCAAGGTTGAGTCTGATGGTAAGCCTACTCCTGGAAGTTCAGTCAATGTGAATTAATTCCACACTCGACACCAGGTCGAGTACAAGCGTTCCATGAATATGCATGTAAAGCAGCTTCTGTCAAGCCCGATCTTACATATCTCCCACATACAACATACAACTTGTTGTTTCATCCAAATCACAAGCCCATTCCATTAGACTGCCACAACACACTTCCAAGGCTTTGCACACGAGCCCAGTACTCATACATGTTGCATACGACCCATGGTTGAGTCCTCATGCTTAGCCAGTACCCCTGGCCTCAAGCAATTCCACGTGGCATGTCATTCAACAAACATTTTCAGCTCACATGCTACTTGTTTGTTTCTACTTTGTGAATTGATATCACGATCTTCAGAATCGACTAGAACTACTCTCTAAGATTTGAACTTCTAAACTTAGAGAGTGGGGGACAAACTGTTTGGGAAAATTTTGTATTGACTATTTTACCCCTCTAACGAGACAACTGGCATCATGCCATGTCATTGCATGGTAAGGTTCAACATTGTGGCCCATCACGTTGGTTCAACATGACAGCCCGTTCCTAGGCTTTATGTCATGGCCCATCTCATGTAAGGCCCATCCGTGAAGTTGGTCTACTTATGAGCTACTCACTCTATGGGTCAACCCAGTCCATGGGTCAGTCCATTCTATGATACACTTTGCCCTATAGGCTAGGGTCATCCTACAAGTCATGTCACACCCTACGGGTCGAGTCAGCCAATAGGTTGGGGTATAATCCTACCGTGTGGATCATTTCATGGGTACGGTCAACCTCCATTTGCC
>WUAT03134709.1:0-12412 GCA_010015005.3 Ulmus americana | reverse complement strand
GGTTTGGAATTCCCCTCAATTACATAAAAGATTAGCTACGCATGATAACTAAATTAAACATTATGATATTCAGGAAACAAAACATAAGAGAAGGATAGAAGAAAGCTGATTGGTTTAGAAAACTCTAGAAATCTTCAGCTGCATCAATGGAGATCTTCACCTTCAAAGTATCTTCTTCTTCAAACTCATGTGTTGCCCCTTGTGATGCCTGCCTTCTTAGGTCCTAAATTAATAGGATTATATCCCTAGGGTTGCTAAGGGTATTTTTGGAATAGAATGTATGACTTACAAGCTTTGAAACGGGTTTTAAAATAAGATAGAGAAAAACCCTAAAATTACCACAGAATTGCGCCGGCGGCGAGCTCTGCTCGGGTTATTGTATGGGCATTCTGGGACAAGTTCGCTGGCGGCAAACTCAAAACTCGCCACGGCGAGTCTGCCCCTGGAATTTGTATGGGGTTTAACTCACCAGCGGCGAGTTTGTATCTCGTCGGCGGCAAGTTTTTATCTCGCCGACGGTGAGTTCAACTGCGATGCTCTTTATTCTTCCTTTTCTTTGGCTTGGCTCGATTCCAATCATTCTAAGCCTTCCTGATTGTTCCATAACTCTCCAAAATCACTTTCAAAACCCTAAAATCACAACAAAACAACAAATACCCGTGAAACAACACTTGTGGAATAAAATAACGAAATAAACTCTAAACTCTCACAAATTTTGATCAATTAAACACCAAATAAGCGCAATTTCTTGCACTTATCATGCTGCTCCCTTGTTCGGAGTCATCACCACACTCTGATTCGACCCATGAGGCCTCTTCTTCCATCATAAAAATTTCTATACGCAGAGATAGCAGCTCACGACCAGCCATGTTTCCCCATAACCTTTCCCAACTGTCACACATGACGTTGGTCGAGAATGATTCTACAAGTGCTTGGCTTTCTCAAGCCCCTTAACCCCGCACACGACCAGGTGTCAAATACAGGATGATATCTCCCACTTGCAATGGACCCAATCTTCCAACCCCGCACACAGCCTAGGGTCGAGTGCGCACCCAGATAGAAAGAACTCTCAATAGTCACCCAAGTTGAACACGACCAAGAGTCAGGTGACAAAACTTCAACCCAACATAAAAAAATGCCCCAAAAACCCATTTTTTGGTTGGAAATATCTCAGAACCCCAGCGGTTTATCTCAAAACATCTTGGAGTCCAATTCAAATGCAGAAAATACGAGAAAAATGAAACCCAAAATAACCCAAATTTCCTTGGTTCCCAAAGAAATCAAAAGTGACCAAACTCAATCAAAATACTCCCAAAATTCTCAGAAAATGACCCAAGAGCATAAAATACAAAGAAAACCAAGTCTTGGATTGAATTTTACCTAGAAATGCATATTGAAGCTCGAAATTGCCCTGAGAACAGCTCTGAACTTACTTCAACTGGAAAATGCAAGAATGAAGCTTCTCAAGGAAGCTAACAGGTACAAAACCCCATGATTGGTCACTACCACGTGTCGATCTCAAACTAACCTCGGAACTCGCAATACTTTTGTCATTTTAAATTCTCGGTCACACACGTGCCACACTCTCATGCTTGGCACATGTCTCTCGAGTTCACCTCATGTGTTCACAGGTGCAAAAATAATGGCATCCATTCAAGCAAGGTCTTCACCTCTCTCTTGATCCTGTGTCAAGCTCAGCCCTTTTTTCATGAATCATGTTTACCTTTTCCATTCCACAAGGACCCACGGTCGAGTGCGATAAAGACCAACACAACTTTGCAAGTTGTAATTCCCAAGACAACTATGGGCCACATGACATCGTGTCGGGCCCGACGTGGGAAGGCACAAACAAGGTTTTAACACCATACTTTGTCCTCACACGACACCTAGTCGAACCCAAAGATAAGACTCCAATGTCATTTCAAGTTCTCACACTCGACCCCATATCGCACTCGACCTATTTACAGACATTCCCATTCATGGCTATGCTCTTAACACCACGATGCATTCGATCAAGTGTTGAGTACGGCGCACACTACTGCAGTTTCACTTCAATCCAAGCTTCCACACTCAACATCACGTCGCACACGACCACATGTCAAGTGTAGCTCAAGATACAACAATTGGAATTCCTAGACATCTGGATATGTCAGACAGCCCATGGCCGCGTGCGACGTTAGGTCGACAGTCCATTTAACATCTAGATAAGTCAAATAACCCATGGCCGCGTGCGACATAAGGTTGAGTCAAATGGTAAGCTTATTCCTCAAAGATCAACCCGTACAGATCAATTCTGCATTTGATACCAAGTTATACATTCCTCAAATGGGCTTACGACATCATTGACCATATGCGTCGTTGGTCGAGCCTATTCTCACCACCTACCTGCATACAACATGCGTTGAGCCAGACTCAATAAACAACTTGTCGTTTCATCCAAATGACAATTCCAAATCTACGAGATTGCCACAACACATTTCCAAGGCTTTGTACGTCCTCACGTCAAGCCCAGCATTCGTACATACTGCATACGACCCATGGTCGAGCCCTTATGCTTAGCCAGTACCCCTAGCCTACAGCAGTTCCACGTGACATGTCATGCAACAGACATTTTCAACATACTTGCTTCTTGTTTGTTTTTAATTTGTGAATCGATCCTACGGTCTTTGCAATCGACTAGAACTATTCTCTAAGCTTAGAATCTCAAAACTTAGAAAGTGGGGGACAAACTGTTTGGACCGAATTCTGTAATTACCATTTTACCCCTCTAGCAGGACAGCTGACATCGTGCCATGTCATTTCTCAGTAAAGGTTTGACGTTGCGGCCCATCATGTGGGTTCAACGTGACAACTTGTTCCTAGCCTCTATGTCATGGCCCATCTCATGGAAGGCACATCTATTAAGTTAGCCCACTTATGACCTATTCAGTCTATTGGTCAGCCCATTCTACGATACACCCCACCCCATGAGACCAGGTCATCCTATGAATTGAGTCACACCTTATGGGTCAGGTCAGCTCATAGGTCGAGGCATCTTAACGTGTGGGTCGCTCCATGGGTATGGTCAATGACCATTTCCTTTTAACCTTCTAGTGCATACTATATAACTACCCTTGGGGGTTACATGGCATTGAGTGCACATTTGATGGCCATTAATGCTCCATTATGGCCATCAGATTGTAACTCCAAGGAAGCCTAATGCTTAGCCTCTGATATAGACATAATTGCCATCACATTGATGGCCCTATTATGAGCTATCTCATTTCCTCATTTCCTATAAATACCCAAAGACACACAATTTTTGAGGCTTTTTTTTTCTGACTCTTCCTCTCTCCATTTTTCCTCTCTTTTGGACCTTTAAGCTCCTGGATTCCCAGAATCAACTTGAGACTCTTCGTCTCTGATCTCCAACTAAGAGCTCTCACTTGAGACTTTTAGGTTCCTCTTACACTGCTGTATTGCCAAGCCTGTCCTGCATACAGCCATTGCTGCGCCATACACACCCGGTCACAGTAACACTTGTTACTCTTATTTTCATGTACTTTACATGCTTTGGATCTCATCATATTCTGTTTACTGACTTGACCGTAGGAGTTCCTTTAGCCGGCATCCCCTGGTGTCAAAGACTTCACGTTCACCGCATGATTTCTCTGTCTTACAAGTCAAACAGGTTGCCGGTGACTCCATCACACGTAAAAATTCAATTGTAGATTCCGACCCCCTACATCTCTAATTATGAATTTCATAATAGATGATCACATCTCGTGACAACTAGTTATATCGATAGACAAATCTTAGTTAAAGATTATTATAAATATATTCACATAATCTTAGAGTGCAGTTTTGATCACTGATCATGGCTCGGATCAAAATTAATAAATTAATGTTTGATTAATTAATTAAATATTATTTATTGGAGCTTCGATTATGTATGTTCATTTGATCCCTTTATTAGCACCATACATTCTTGTATGGAGCAATAGATCTATTTTTGAAAAATTCTCAAGCTAATTATAAAAACTAATAAATATAGTAATGTGACTATATGTTTATTTAAGAGTTAAATAAATATTTTACATAATTATTTATTTATTTACTTAGATTAAATAAATAATAAATTTAAATATATATTTTGTTTATTTATATAATGAAATTAAATAAATAATAGGATTAAATATATTTGTTTATTTAATGTGTTTAAATAAATAATAGAATTGGATATTTATTTTATTGGATATAATAAATATATTATTAATTCTTATATTTAATTATTCTATTAATTTAAAGAGTTTAAATTATGGGAGAATAATTAACAAATGGCGTAAGGACATGTTGGCATATCCATTGAAATGAGTTAGAGTGAAATTACAAATTCAATGGAAATCTATAAGTCTCTCTAAGGTTGACTAAGGGCAATTTTAGACAAACTATGATTATTCATTAGATGAAAGTCCTAGTTATACATAGTTTAAGTTAAGTCTTAATTGACATTAATCATAAGAGTTAGTGAAATTGAGTTTTCAGAAGAGTTCTGAAAATTTAAAGAGAACACACCCAAACAATCCAATTTGTTTTAGATATTTTCATTGGAGGCCTAGAATTATTTTTGATAGTTATAGTTTAGATCAAGGTGCTTACACACCTCTTTGTTCCTTGAGAAGGTGAATAACATAGAAGATTGAATGGTGTCGAATTTGTGGAGTTAGAATCTCATAGCGAGGACGTTCATGAGTCAAAAAACTAAGGAATTAGACTTTTCGATTTACCAGTTCTTTAAGGATAATTATCTAAAACTCGTTTGGTAATTATTTATATTTAGCTTGTGTTTGATAATTATTTAGGTTGTTAAAATATTTTAAATTTCATTCCGCTGCATTTTTACAATAGTTTTAATTAATAACCCAATATTACCAACTAGGTCCCTCGCTACAACAAAGCTGAGGACCACAAACAGTGTTGCTGGGTCGGCACAGTACCGACCCTAGGCTTGCTAATCAGGTCCCTCGTAGCGGCTGAGCTGAGGACTACATATGGTGACACAGGGTCGGTACCATACCGACCTTGGGCCTAACGACCTGGTCCCTCACCGTGGCTAAGCTGAAGACCATGGACGACGACACTAGGTTGGTACCCTACCGACTAAGTCCCTTGTCACGGTCGAGCTGAGGACCGCAGATGGCAATGCCAAGTTGGTACAGTACCGAGCCTAGGCTAACCGTTCATTTCCCTTGCTACAACCAAGCTCCATCATCGCAATGATAGTGTGATGTCGTCCTTACATTCTGAAATCATTCGTCTAGGTAGCGTTTCAAGCAAGGTGTAATGTCGCAATGACTCCATCATTTGTCTCCATGTTTAACTAGAGCGACGCTCAATTCCACTCTCAACACTTAGTAAAGATTGAGCTGAAACGTCTCTCAAGCTAAGATTTGACAAGGTCAGCCGTCCCGAACTACAACACTCGTAAGTGTTAAAGCGCAAGTCCACATATCTCATTACAAGATCCTTATCTTTCTTATTATACGGATCCTTGTCTTATGGACACCTTATCATTTGTCTAAAATGCACACGTGTCATCACTAGACATAAAATAAAATAAAATAAAAAACATTTTTCTCCTTCATAGAAATAGCTCATTTTTCCTCTAAAAGGTATTCATATTAATACCTCTCCTTTTGCCTCACAAATAGTACGTGCAACTAAAACCATCACTATCTTTCTACCAAATTATTACCTCAAACGATATTAACTTAGGCATCAGAGGTTAATTAGAGGGAGATAGTCCTCGGCCCATGACGTTTCTTTTCTCTTGCAGAACATGCTCTCTTCCAGTTTTCCCAGCTTTAACGTTGTCATTCCTACCACAATGTCATCGCCATTTCTTAGCTAGACTTAAGACAACGCCAAGTCATCCTACTGAGCTGGAAAACTATCTACGTAATCCAGAGTTGATCGATGACCAGATTTCTGCGTTAACATAATACATGTTCAGAATACTGTTCCAAACACATATTTTTTTTAGAATACACTCTTCAAATATTGTTTCATATACATATCATGTTTAGAATACTCTATTTAGAATCTTAAAAATTACAAACTAAACTGTCCCTTAACCTTTTAATCTTAACAAAAAAAAAAAAAAAAACAAAACCTTAAAGTCTAAAAAAAGCATAGGTCTATGTAAAACGCGATTTAAGCAAGATTTTGGTGATTATGAGCAGAATAATTTTTGGGGATAGATTCTAAAATTTTTGGTAAAATTAAGTGGGATCCACAAGATTAAAAAAAAAATTATATAAAAAATGGTAAGGTCCATGAGATTTAATAATAAAATAATATAAAAAAATATGTTATGTAAAACGTAGTGGAGATATTAATAATATAATGTAAAAAATTGTAGAGTCCATATGTGTAAAAGGTAGTGGAGTCCATTGAATAAGATGATAGAATATGATAGGATGATGTAAAAGGTGGTGGGTCCATACGATAAAATAGAATATGATAGTGATTAAAATAGGGAAAAGAACAGATTTTTAGAGATTTTTAAAGAATATAATAAGATTTGAAATTTTTTGGGTAAGTAAATATATATATTCTTATTCTTTTATTCAGTAAATTATTCATATTTGAATACTAACTTAAAAAAAAGTCGTGATTATGGGCTATTCCACTCCACTTAAAAAAAAAAAAAAATGCTCTTATTGGCTTAGATGTCCTTTAAGCTTTGCGCAAAAAAAAAAATTATGTTGTGACCAAAAGTTGAAAATTGATCTAAATATTTTTGAAGTTGTTAGAAAAATACTCCTTGAAATTTGCACAAATTTATAGAAAATGTTAATAAATAATAACTTCAAGGAATATTTAGAATTTTTTTTTAATTTTAAATAATAATATATAAATTGGCACAAATTTTAAAACACATTTGAACTAAAAAAAAAAAAAAGAATAAATAACAATAGTGCTCGACTTCCAATCCTAAGTAGTAAATTTTTTTGTTAGTGCAAGTCTTTATTCGAAATTTTTTTTTAAGCTTGGTGCTTGACATAATGTCCTCTTATTTATTTATTTATTCATAACGCCATAAATTATTTCTTAAAGAGTTGTTTAAAAATGTAAATTGTTGCTCAAAAAAGAAATTTGTTTTTTGTTAAATCAATTTTTTTATTATTTATTATTTATTTTTTAAGTGTTAGTGCTTGAATTAATGCCTTCTTAGAAGAATTCCAACCCAAAACACTAAAATAGTATAATTTTTACACTAAAATTGTGCAACTTTAACACCATTTTACTATTTTATCTCTAATCTATTACTCTAAATATTACACTAAATGAATATTCTTTAAAATACTCCCTTCTTATCTTGTTTATTAATTTTTAACAATTACTTTATTTCACTAGTTATTTAACTATATATTAATTAACATATTATTTAAATAATATATTTTATAATTTAACCAAAAGTAGTAAATTAAGAAATTGTATTTAGTTAACTATAAAATATGTGAATTGAAAAAATTATATTTAATATAAAAAATAATCAAATTAAAATAACTATAAATTAAAAAAAATATTTAATAATAATGAAAGGATACAATGAGATAAAATTTTACTGAAGGGTTATATTTAGGGTAAGATTAAAATTTTAAAAAATAATTTAAATTAAAAAAAATTTATAATTAGGATGTTATTGAATTTTTTTATAAAAAAATTTAGATTCAACCAAAGAGAGAGAGAGAAAAAAAAAGATTATATTTAGGATAAGATTAAATTGTAAAAAAACTTAAACTCAACTATATTAAAAAGAAAAAAAGAAAAAAAGAAAAAAAACCTACACTAAGTGAATTGCGCCATATATAGTGTAATACTGTTGCTTGCTACAAATTAGCACACAACAACGCTCTAACCTTCATTCTTAAGTAGTAATTTTTTTTGTTAGTGCAAGTCTTTATTCAAATTTTTTTTTTAAGCTCAGTGCTTGACATAATGTCCTCTTATTTATTTATTCATAAAGCCGCAAATTATTTCTTAAAGGGTTGTTTAAAATTGTAAATTGTTGCACAAAAAAGAAATTTGTGTTTTGTTAAATCAATTTTTATTTATTTATTTATTTATTTTTTTTAGTGTTAGTGCTTGACTTAATGCCCTTTTAGACGATTTCTAATCCAAAACATTAAAATATTGTAATTTTTACACTAAAATAGTGTAATTTTAACACTATTTTACTATTTCATCTCCAATCTATTATCCCAAATATTACACTAAATGAATATTCTTTAAAATATTCCCTTCTTTTCTTTTTTTTTATTTATTAATTTTTAACAATTAATTTATTTTACTAATTATTTAACTATATATTAATTAACATATTATTTCAATAATATATTTTATTATTTAACCAAAAATAGTAAATTAAGAAATTGTATTTAGTTAACTATAAAATATGTGAATTGAAAAAATTATATTTAATATAAAAAATAATCAAATTAAAATAACTATAACTTAAAAAAACCATTTAATAATAAAGAAAGGATACAATGAGATAAAATTTTAATGAAGGGTTATATTTAGGGTAAGATTGAAATTTAAAAAAAAAAAAGGTTATATTTAGGATGTTATTGAAATTTTTTTAAAAAAATTGGATTCAACCAAAGAGAGAGAGAGAAAAAAAAGAGATTATATTTAGGATAAGATTGAATTTAAAAAAAAGAAAAAAAAAAACCCAACTATATATATATATATATATATAAACTGCACTAAGTGAACTATGCCATATAAAGCGCAATATTGTTACTCGCTATACATTAACACTTTGCGTCAAATTAACATTTTAGCACTCGTTGGAGTTGCTATTATTTATATTTATAACACCACATAAATTATTTGTTAACGGGTTGTTTAAAATTGTAAATTGCTGCTTAAAAATAATTTTGTTTTTTTGTTAAATCAATTGTTTCTCAAATTATTAATATATATAGAAGTGGGGAATAAATAATGGTTATTGGAGGCAATTCTTCATATATATCCCATCAATATAATTATTACACCTCTCCCTTCAAGTGGACTTTATCACAATAGTGAAAATTGGAAGCTCCTTTTCTCCTCCTCTAAATTTCTCTCCTGAATAATGTGGCACTCCACTATTTTCCTATAGAAACATGGACCATCTCAAAATTGATGACTTGTCTAATTTTATTTTTAATTTTTTAAAAAAGTCCATTTCTAGAAGTTAAACCTCATCCTTCTCTCTACGTCCCATCATATGTTATCCAACATTATCTTCAACTTTTAATCAATCACTCTACATTCATTTTCCAATCATCAAACACTTGTGCATATGATTAAACGTCATAATTCTTAATAAATAAATAAACGTCATAGTCATATCATATATTTGATTTCATTAAAAGAAAGATTAGGGTAACACCACTATTGCCCTGACCTTCGATTTTTAGTATTTTTTTAGATTTTTTTCAAACAGTAAAAATAAATAATCATTTTTGATCCTTTTATTATTATCCGATTTTGTTAAAAGTTAATTTATTGAAAAATTAAGAGGCTGTATTTTTCATATCTACAAAAATCAACTAGAATAAATACTTGTAATAATTAGATGAACCATTTGAAGTTGTTTTTGCGTCAATTTTTCTGTCAAACTTTAAACGTCAATTGGCTACAAACCAAAACTTTAATTAATGTGAAATTTGTTTTTATTACTTTTGTATTGATTAGGTGAAAAAATCTAACCCTTTTTATTACTAAAAAAAATTATCAAAACTGTATTTTTTGTCACATTAAAAAAAAAAAAGGGCAAAAAATGTATAAAAAATCGTAAGTTAGGGGCCAATAGTGGTGTTTACCCAAAAAAATTATATCCATATCAATATTATTGTTATTTTTATTTTAATATTATTTAAATTTTAGAATTTATTTTATAATAAACCTTTTTTTTTTTACCGGAATAAATCCAATTTTTAAAATACTTGAATGTTGTTATCTCATTAAAACCAATGAATATTATAAATTTAATAGTTAAAATAACAAAAAGTTTCATAAAACACTAAAACATTCCTCTAAATTTATCAACACTCTCATGTATCATCATTGACCTTTAGGATCTAGCCACTCCACCAATGCTCTTTCTATATCATCATTGCTTCATTGGTTAACCTCATTACTCATCTCCCTACAAGAAGCAAAGCGAAGCAAACCAAAAACCACTGCCCCTACACCCTGGCTCGAGGGGGGCCAATTATGCAAACCAATGTGCGCCTTTGCTATTTTGCTTTGCTAAACCACTTGTGTGGTGGTTAGAATAGGGGTAGAGTGAGCCGCTATTATATATATATAAAGTAAAATCAGCTTTTTATTTTTTCCATTGGATGACGATGATATGTCTTAGATGTTGGTTTTAAAAGAGTAGGCGAGACAACAACAAAGCCGGGACTCTTTTAAATTTTCTCGTAAAAAAATAAAAATAAAAAAAAAAATAAAAAAATCGTATTTTGTGAGTTAGCACGGTATATATTTATATTATGATGTGTTGTAATCCGAGTTAAACAATGTAATGGTCCGTATATCTTGACCAATATTTATACTATTATTTTGTCAGTTTAGACATTGATACAATTAAATCCCTTGATGTAAACCGAAAAAATCAATGGCGTTTTTAGTCTTTTTACATGCTATGATTTTTTATTTTTTTTATTTTTTATGTTTTTGAACCTATGCTATGATCTTTTATTGAAAAGGAAAAACATTAAGAAAATTAATACCCTAGCTATTTTTTTTTAAAATCACTTTGGAAAAATTAAAAGCTTCTTCTTGTCTAATTTAATTTTACAATTTGGTCACCAAAATCTATATTACTTAATAAATATGCTAAATTTTACTGCAAAACTTAAACTCCTATGTTTTTATACAAATACAAAAACAAAAACTTTGAGCTATTATTGATTTTCTTTTTTTACTCCAAGCAACAAAGAATTAATAGAGCAATTTCTTTTAGATTTTTTGGCACCATTACCCCCTATACTTAGTGCAAATTGGCACATTGTCCCTTTAATATATATATATTTTTACCACTAATTCCTCCTAAATTACTGTTTAATTGCTTTTGGGATGGAATTGATTATAGAACCAATATTCCTTCTTCTTCATATGCATGTGCCATTCACGGGACTTTTTGACTGAGGTATTTTGGACTTTTCAGTGATTAGCTTTTTTAACCCTCATTTTTTGGGCTTGAAAGAAGAAAAGAAATTCAATTTCTTCTTCTTCTCATTTTTGCCCCCTTCAAGTCTGCTCATTCATCAAACAAATATGAGTGGTAATCTAAGGTGCAACTATGGATTTTTGGCAATGAGAATAACATCTTGGACAAATACAAACTTTGGAAGAAGATTTTGGAGCTGTGGGCGTAAGCGATTTGGTTGAGAACACTAATTTTTGTTTTTTAATTTTATTTCTTCTTTGAAATTTTTACGAATCTAATGGATTTAGGGTTTTTTTTTCTTGTAGGGAAACAAAAATTTCTATGGATTCTTTGCTTGGTATGATCCTCCAATGAGTGATAAATAAAAAAAATTGATTCTTGGATTATTAAGGAAAATTTGTAAGCTTGAAGGGAATTTGGGGCATATTGGAGACAAGGGGAGTTTGGAAGTAACTTCAACTATATTAGTGGTTGAGTTGGAAGATCAAATTATACCATTGGAAGAGGAAGTTAGTTCTGTACATATAATGGGAAGAGGTAACAAATATGGGAAGAGATTGTTTTTGTATTTTGTAGGTTTGGTGGTTGTTTTGATAGTTATAGTGGTTTGTTTTAGGAAAAAAAAAAAAAAAAAGTTCTGGTGTAAAAGGGAATCGAAGGTGTTGGTCTGGAAGGCTAAACCGAGAGGGGTGGGGTTTTCAAACTTAAAAACATTTTAAAATAATTTTTCCAAATGATAAAATTCTTTGTAAAAATGCAAATTTAATTTGTGAAAAACCAAAACACTTATATTTGCAAATTAATGTAAAATGCGGAAGCTTTAAAGAGTAGATTAATTTGCACAAGATATTTTGCTAAAAAACATAAACAAGTAAATATGTAAAATTAAAGAGCAAGAGTTTAGAGAAAATCACACTAAAATTTATCGAGGTTCGGCACTAAAACCTAGTCCCCATCACCAAGCTTATCACTTGAGGAATTCTCAACCGATTGACTTTACTCCGGTGTCAACCAAACCGCAATTTGATCGATTTGAGAACAAGGTTATCGATCGACCTCTTTACAATTTGTAGGATTTTCTCCAAGGCTATCCCACGACCTTTTACACTCATAGGATTTTTCCCAAGGCTATCCTATGACCTCTTACACTTGTAGAAGAGTTAACACAACTCTTTAACTTGTTTCTCTCACTCTAGAGAA
>WUAT03134489.1:0-12412 GCA_010015005.3 Ulmus americana | reverse complement strand
ACAACAACTCACCAAGAACAATGTGTTCTTGATGAATGAGAGAAGAGAAAAGAAAGAATAAAGAACAATGTGTTTCCCTGGAATTTTCCCCAGAAAATTCCAATTACAAAGCCCTTAATCACCCCAATCTCACATACACTCTCTCACTAGAAAAGCCTCTTAAGATTTGAGAGCTTCTCTCTCTAAAACCCAGCCAAAATCTGATGTGAAGAAGAAGAAATGTGATCTGATGCAAGGTGTGAGTCTATTGCTGATAAATCCCCTTTAAATAGAAGAAATAACCACCTTAACTACCTTGAAAACAATCATAGCCCTTAGATGTAGAGTACCAAGCAATCACAGCCATCCAAGGGTTTAAATGAAACTGTGCATTTCATCAAACCAACACACCAGCAGAAGAGAGGCCCGAGCATTTCCTTCAGGCTATATTTATGTCGCGGCATGGGAACAAGTTGTGCCACGACACGTATTAGAACTAGAACCCAACATGCTACAGATTTCATTCGGAACGAACATCTTGTGCCGCAGCACGATCTCAAAATCCAAGATACCCAGATATGTGTACTACCGAGGCGCGGGGCCTTGTGCTGTGGCATGAAGAACCTGTGCTGCGGCACAAGTTGCTGTTAAAGCCAAATTATGCAGCATATAACCTAACTCCAAGGACTCCTCAAACTTGTTTGAATTCTTAGACAAAATACCAACACTTAGTTTACCATATTTTTTCTGTGCAAATTTAAAAATATTATTTAGCACTTGAAGATTTGTGATTATTTCAAAACTGATATATATTGAGAGATTTGGATAATATATATATGTAACAAGTATGGTCTTACATTTCAACAAATAAGATTTTATTTCAAAATTCAGAATGTTCCCATGCTTCTCCTTAGCTAGCTAGGTCTTCTAATAAATCTTCTCCTATTTTATATGTTTTCTATAGATAACCATGGTAAGGGCTGCTTTTTGATATTGTCATCAGAAATCACATTAGTGAAGTTGAAGATCCATCTTCCACCACTTTGCTCTTCAAGAGTTTGGCTTCTTCCCCTTCTCACGTTGTTAGTTCAGACTGCCTACAAGTGATCAACTCCCTCGCATTTTTGGACTTTGAAGTGTTCATAGAATAACCTAAAGATGATGGTGTTGTTCTTGATTTTTCAGGGTTCTTGCACATTGAAAGATCATCCAGTTTCCCCACTCACTTTTTTGCTTGACTTACTTTAGGTAAAAAAAAAAATCATATAACTTGGATGGAGGATGTTCCTCCTTGTGCTTTTTTGCATTCTCACTACACCAAAAACCTCTTTAGGAAGCAGAACATAAATGGCAACTGAAAAAAGCGCCACTTAAAGTTTACATAAATACGGATGTGCCTTTTTAGACTTTTAGTAGCGGATTAACTTAATAACCACCCCCTAATATTTTACGTATAGGTGACGATTCATGCGCAAAACCGCTAGTAAAGGTAGGTTAAGTACACACGTGACTTACATGGGACTTTACGTGGTAGTTTTAAGAATGAACTGCCACCTAAAGTTTATTCATCTTCAACCTCTAGCCCCCCGCTGCAAAAGCCATTTTTCTCCCTATTTTTTACACTCTACCATCTACGTCATTTGTGCTCCATTTTCTGGCCAAATTTTGTCATTTTGCTTCCAAAATTCATCCATTTGCTAAAACAAATAAGCTTAGAACTATTTTTGGTAAGTTTTAATACATTTTGTAGTATTTTTGGTACTGAAAATTTTAAATTCTTGCAATGTTTAGATACTTTGAGTTTGAGAATATTAATTTATTTTGTTTGGATTTATTTATATTATTTTGGTGATGCTAATTTGTTAGTTTAGGATTATTTTGAAAATTTAGAATATTAGTTGAAATTAATTGATTTTAATTGTGAATTGTAGAATAGGCTAATGAAGAACATAATAGTGAGAGGATATGAGATATTGATGAGTAGGAAGTAAAACAGTCCGATCACAAGCATGTCGTGTTGTCTCATATGAAGGAAAAAACTAGAGGTCCTACCCAACTTACGGATTTAGTGAGGCTTAGGACCCAAGGAATCCGGTTGGATGTGACCTTTTTTATAACAAAGGTCTACCAGTCGAGGCCAACACTTCATGAACTTCTTAGGGACCTTAGTGAGGAGCCGTGTACCGACAGACATCTCGAATTGGCCTCAAGTCTCTAAGGAGGTGAATGATTGACTTTGGACCGAGGTCTTGTAAGTAATTCTCTACCTTATGTTTTGATTAAATCTTTTTGTTTTGTGTACATTTTTTTGTTGAATAACTTTTTTTGTTGGTTTGTGCATTGCAATCTACGTACAAAGTCAAGGATTGGTAGAAGAAAAAACTAATCACTCGAATGAGCTTATATTGGAAGAACTTCAAGTCCTTCCTAAGCCGCGAGAATGTAAACAATGGGAATACTGACTTCCCCCCTACTAACTATAGCAACATCATCGAACAAGACGTCTAGGAACGCTTTGTTCAAAGAGGTTTGCTAGATTACGAGTACAAGAAGATACAGATTTAGAATAAGCCGCACAATTTGATGAATATATATCGTCACTTTTGTGGTTCTTCGGGCTACAAAGGGGTGGAATTTAACCTTGTAAGTATAGATTACGCTTAAAAATACTATTATCTTTTAAAAAAAATTACTAGGATTCTAACTTTTTTGTTTTGTGTTTTTGAATAGTAAAAAAAACATTCTACAATGCCTATCCCTAGAATCGAGCTTTGGACAGACACTCGCAAGGACAAGAAGAGCAACTGCAAGGATGAAACTACAAAACAAGTTGTTGATAGAATCAATGAGTTGACCAAAAGAGTAATTCAAGGGAATATTACCCCTAGCAGTCATCATGACATGTGTTGACAATGTCGCTAGGTAAGGATGAGCACCCAGGGCATGTTAGGGCGGGCTCATAGGCTGTTACTTGGCATTCCACATGGAATGAGCCTTTTCGTTATCAAGGTTCACCGCCATTAGTCTATACAATTCATCATTATCAAGAACAACTTCAAGAAGTTTTAATTCAGTTGAAAAACAACCTAATTTGCACCCGTAATGCAAATTCTAGTATTGTACTCCTAGATTATGTTGTATTTGTGGTATGTATTAAGGTATTGAAATAGGTTTTAGCAACTTTGGAAGAAGAAAAATTCATATTATTTTTTTATTAAAAAAACAAACTTTTTTGTGATGGTTTTAGCTTGGAACTGCCACTAAAAATGTGCAAATTACACATATTTTAGGAGGCAGTTTCTTACAGGAAACGCCACTAAAAGTAAGATATAGTGGTAGTTCAAAGCTGTCACCTAAAGTCTCGAACTTTTAGTGACACCCGCATATGTGACGGTTTAGGAACCACCACTATAATTCTATCATAGCAATTCTAAACTATTACTGAATGAGTTTTTTGGTGTAGTGTCTTGTAGAGAAACCTATCCTGTATTAATTTTCTTTTTGTGATATTCCCTTTTTCTTTCCATATAATAATGTCAGGTTTTGGATTAAAGCTACTTTAAAGGGGTCTTTCTTTTTTTTTTTTTTTTTTTTAGAAAATTACATTGTAAGCCATTGACTTGTAATTTTTGTGTCAGTAATGACCACTCTGTATAAAAATGGTTAGATTTGTTCACTAATCAATACAAAGTTAATGAAACAAGTTTGACCTCAATCAGAGTTCTAGTTTGTGTTGCCAGTAGACGTTTAAAAGTTTCATGGCAAGAATAACGCAAACCAACTTACAATGGCGCTGTAAAACATATACATCAACGACAAAGTCGTCGCAATGTGTCATGGCTATAGGTCTGTGCATGTAGGTCTATTGCTCGCTATAAGTGTTTGACGTATAGCGACGACATATTTTGAAAATGTCGTTGCTATATGGGGAAGCTATAGCGACGACATATATGTCGTCACTATAGCTTTGGTATTTAAAAAATAATAATATTTAAAATAAACAATAAATTAATAATATTATTTTTATTATTACTATTAACAATAATAATGCGAAAAAATAATTAATTATTACAAAAAATTTAATATTAAAAATAATTTATTTAAAATACTATTTGAAATTTTGGAGCTATATCACCGCAACCATACTTGACCAATTTAAGTTATTTCATTCCCTTTTTAGTAGAAGGGCGAACATTGCATAAAGATTCAACATTATGCACTATTGGCTCTTCTACTAAAAAGGGAACCAAATAACCTAACTTAGAGGCTACTGAACTTAAACTTGATTAAGTTAAGCTATTTCATTCTTTATTTGCCAATACGGTACAAAGATTCAATCTGTTCGGAAAACTCAACTTCATTGTTAAATATGAAAAGGGTATTGTGTAATACTCTTTTCGTATTTAATAATGAAATTGGTTTTGTCCAAAAAGAATAATGTATCTTTAATTATGTGGTGTCAGCTATTCGACAAAAGAATGAATCAAATAACATAACATAACATAATCAAGCATGGGACTCATAATCCCGCTCCAGATCAACCCTATTATTAGAAGTCCAATATTGAAAAATAGAAGCAATAATTGAAAAATATAACACAATTTATAATTGAAAACCAATCTCAAACTGTCCAAAAAATGGGACAATTAGAAAATGAGTTTATAAACCACAAACGTACTCATCTTCAAACAGTATTCTAAGTTTTCTGTTAGGGTGTAAAATTATACGCATTAACATTTAACCATCTTCAATCAAATATCAATTTCAACAACGAAAAATAATTGTTAAAAAAGTATTCAAATCCATCAACAATTCAAATTAACAAACATAATTCAAATTATTTTTTCATTTTTCATTTCTAATATTAATCAATATAAACAAATTCTACAAATATCCTAAATAAAAATCTTTAATTGACAATTTTCAATACAAACCCCTAATTCAAAATTTTCAAAATCAATCCCTAATTCAGAATTATAATTTCATTTACAGTTCTAGATTAAAAATCCAAAACAATAATGTAGCTAAAAATCTATTTTCTATATCATATATTCAACTCATTTCCTAAAAACAAAACTAATCTCAACTAAAATCACAAAAACAAAAAACTACAAAAATCGACAAATCAATCCACAAAATATCACTACATACCTCTTTGCTAGCTAACCCAAAATACCAATTAAAATCCTTCTCCAAAGCACAAAATACATAACAAAATAAAAAGCAATACATATTATCCATAAATTCATCAAAAACACATAAACAATAAAATAAAATAAAATAAAAGCACAAAATTTACATAATCAACAACAAAAACAATGTTAGAATTACTCACAAACAATATAAGAGAACTAAAATTGGAGATGATTTGAGAGAGTAGAGAGAGGAAAAAAAATTTTGGCTAAAGAAAAACGAGGAGAAATGGCTCTCAAAGCGGCGACATATGTTGTCACTATAGAGTAAGTATGTCGTCGCAATAGAGTTGGCAAAATATCTCGCGTGTGAAAAAGTGCAAAACTTTGGCGCTTAATTTTTTTGGGACCTATAGTGATGATAGTATCGTTGCCATAACTCGCCCCCAAAACATCTGCGCATGAAAATAGCGCGAAATTTGCATGCCTAAATATTGAGACTCTATAGCGATGACACTCTCGTCGTTATATCTGATCCCATCACGAAAAAAACGCGCTCATTTTTCGTGCAAAACTGTGCGGAGTCATAATGATGACGTATGTCGTTGCTAAAAGTTTTATTAATTAAAAAAAATCCGCAATAATTGTGACGACTTCAAGACGTCGTCGCTATAAGGTGTTCCAATAGCAACGAAATTGTGGTCGTCGCAATAGATTGTTTTTCTTGTAGTGGCTATGAAAAATACATTTTCTTAACTTTTCAAAAAGTTATCATGTGATAAAATCGATACCTATAAAAGAGTCAAATATGTTTATTTATTATTACTATTTACAAAAGATAACAATTAGTGAGACAAAATTCATATATTAATTACCATGAAAAAAAAATGTCTTTTATTATTATTGTTTTTTTACTGGACTTCTTTTATATTGTTAATATAATTATTTTTCAAAAAAGAGCAACTTTTGATAAATATTTTTATTTTTATTTTTTTTCAATCATGTCAAAATATAATGCTGAAACTTATGTGTAATCCTATTTGCGAAAAAATGCCAATCTCAATATACCAACATGTCATCATCATACCCCTCTTACAACTATCACACAGGCTTCACATCTATATATAGAGAGAGTCAAAATCATTGCACAATCTTAAGTCATGTGTAATGTAACCACATATTTTCCTCATATATACTTCCATTCTCTCATCAAATTAATCAAGAGCTTGATTGACCATCAAGTTAACATATAACTCCATCTCCAAAGAGTTAATTAATTTGCCTAAATTAAGGAGTAAACTATCAACTCTGATAACTTGACTTCCCCAAAATATATCTTGACCATCTAGTTTTATCAACACACTCAAAATCTTTGCCTATTATACTTTTTTAATTAGATAACTTTAAGAGGATATAAAAATTAAGGTTAATGAACTAACTAGTCAAATATTGAACTAACTATTATATTTTTCTAATTAACTAACTGGTAAGTGGATTTAAAATTAAGGTTAATGAACTAACTCGTCAAATATTAACCTAGTCAAATATTGAACTAATTATTATATATTTTTAATTAGCTAACTGTAATAGGATTTAAAAATTAAGGTTACACTATAGGAGAAATAGTCTATAGCGACGACAGACTTATCCATCTCTACAAGAAAATGAACATCTCCAGAAAATATTTTAAGTTCAATCCTTTTTTTTTTCTCTCCACTTGGACCAATCCACCTACTTGGCTTCGTGTATTTAAGGTAATTTGTGTATCAAGGTAAGTAGTCGCTATAGATGGACATATCACCGTTGAATATCTATAGGGACAACAATGACGTCATAATAACTCCGTACTTGAAACTATATTGCAATGACACTATAGTCGTGAAACTTATAGCAACGACATCAGGTGTCTGACTTTGAAAATGTTGTCTCTAAAGGTTGACAATATAGCAACAACAATATATATATATATATATATATATATATATAATAATTAAATTACATTATTTAGTATATAATTAATTTTATTAAATATAATTAGTTTTTAATATTATTAATAATAATAATTAATATTAATATAGAGCGGGCTATTGAATCTAAGCTTGAGTTGGAGCGAAATTAGACTGAGTTCATGCTTAACTAAGTTAATTTATTTCATTCATTTCTTTGTCAAACAACTGATATCGCATAAGGATTTCACATTCTGTTTGAAAAACTCAATTTCATCATTAAATACAAAAAAGGAACGGTGTGATATCCCTTTTTGTATTTAACAATGAAATTGAATTTTCCAAACATAATATGAAATCTTTATGTGGTGTAGGCCATTTCACAAAGAAATGAATCAAATAACCTAATTTAGTAAAGCATGAGACTCAGAATCTCACTCTAGATCAACCCTAGAATCAGACCCGGTCTCGATGAAATAAAGCATTTTTTAAAAATCATATTTGTAATATTGATATCAATTTAATAAAATAAACCAATATTATTATACACTTGGAGTAGGTTCATGAATCAAAGCTTGAGGTGGAGAGAGATCACTGAGTCTATGCTTGACTAAGTTAAGTTATTTCATTCTTTTATTCGTGAAATGGCCGATAATACAGAAAGATTCAATATCCTGCTCCAAAAACCCAACTTCATTGTTAAATACACAAAAAGAATGTTGTGATATACCTTTTTGTAAATCCACCTTATCGCTCCAACTCTAAATGGTAAAGGTCTTAAACCATTCAAGATTGATTTTCAGTTATGAATTGTGTTGTATTTTTCAATTATTGCAACACTTTACTTGTAAATTTCGGTAGCATCTCACCTTAATTCTCCTAAGTGTGCAATCTATATAAAATATAGTCCACACTTGGAAAATAAAGAGGAGATACCACCGAAATATACACACAAAATATAAACAATAACTGAAAAGTAAAGCACAATTCATAACTGAAAAACAATCTCAAATTGTTAAAAAAAATGGATAATTCAAAGATGAGTTTGTAAACCACAAATGTACTAATCTTCAAATGATATTCTAAGTTTTGTGCCAGTGTGTACAATTGAACGCAATAACATTAAAAATTCAACATCAATAACAATAACAAACATCAATTCCAAATATATTTAAATCAATACTAATTAATTCACAATAACATTATAATATTTCACCATATTTAATCAAATATCAATTTCAATAATCAAAACCAATTGTTACATAAATTTTCAAACACATCAACAATTCAAAATAACAAACATAATTAAACTTATATTTTCATTTTCATTTCCAATATTAATCCATATAAACAAATTCTATAAAAATCCTTAAATCAAAATCCCTAATTCAAAATTTTCAACACAAATCTCTAATTCAAAAGTTAATTTCAATATCAATCCCTAATTCAAAATTACAATTCCATTTACAATTTAAAAATCTAAAACAATATCGTAACTCAAAATCCATTTTACATACCACATATTCAACTAATTTCCCACTAACAAAACTAATCTCAAATAAAACCACAACAAATCACAAAATATTCACAAAAATCAACAAAACTACATATATCTTTGTTAACTAACAGAAAATTGAAATCATTCACTACAAGAAAAACAGTCTATAGGGATGACTTAGATGGAAATTTTGCCGTTAAAACAATATAGGGATGACAATGTCGTTGCAAGATGTTGTCGCAACATACCTGTGGCTGAAAGTATTTTGCGACAACACTATATCAGTGAAACCTATAGCGATGACCATTGTTGTCACTATAGGTGTCTGACTTTCCGTATTCATAGCCCTATATAGCGACGAAAAATTTGAAAATATCATCGCTTAATATTAACCATATAGTGACGACATATTCTCTTTTGCGACAACATTTTGTCGCCGCTATAGTCCAAAACAAATTATGAAAAAATATATAATAATTAAATTACATTATTTAGTATATAATTAAATTATATTAATTTATAATTAGTTTTTAATATAAATATGGAGCGGGCTACTGAATCTATGCTTGATTTGGAGCAGAGTCACTAAGTTCATGCTTGACTAAGTTAAGTTATTTTATTCCTTTCTTTGTTGAACGGCCGACAGCGCATAAAGATTCTGTTTTCTGTTCTAAAAACCCAATTTGATCGTTAAATACTAAAGGGAATGGTGTGATATCCCTCTTTGTATTTAGCAATGAAATAGGATTTTGCAAACAAAATATGAAACATTTATGCAGTATAGGCTATTCGACCAAGAAAGGAATCAAATAACCTAACTTAGTCAAGCATGGAACTTAGAATCCCACTCCAGATCAACCCTAGGATCAGAAACCATATCCCGATGAAATAAAGTTAAGTTATTTCATTCTATATTTGCCAATACAGTACAAAGATTCAATCTGTTCGAAAAACCCAACTTCATTGTTGAATACAACAAAAATTAATATTAAAATTAATTTATTTAAAATACAATTTGAAATTTTGAAGCAAGATCACTGCAACCATGCTTGATCAAATTAAGTTATTTCATTCCCTTCACTCCGCTAGATTTGACCTATGTGTTGGTAATTCTTATTACCAACACATACGTATGTGTTGGTAAAGGTAACGGATGTGTTGGAAATTTTTCGATGGTAAAGGGTTTGCTGATGTGGCAAAGACGATGATGTGGCAGACATATTGGCGTGTCCGTACGGATGACGTGGTGGCGACGTGGCGTGTCCATACGGATGACTTGGCTTGACCGTACAGATGACGTGGCCGATTACACGTTGACCAGTCAACGTTGACTTTTTGACTTGAAAATTTATGTGTTGGTAAAGAATAATTTATGTGTTGCTAAAGGGTCATTTATGTGTTGATAAAAAAATTATTTTCATTTAATTATTTTTATTTTTTTTTCACACTATAAATGCATCTAATGTTATTTTAAATTGAAAAATTAAATAAAAAATTCTTAATTTAATAAAACATAAAGTAAAATAAAATAAATAGCTAATCATCTAATAATAAAAATAATTATCAAATAGACTGTAATAGTAGATAATAAATAGTGCGGAAAACCAACATAATAAAAAATAAAGTACAACATAATAATAAATAATAGTAATAATACTAAGATGTAGGAGCTGAACCCTAATCAGGATTATGTGATGGAACAGGTGGGGGTGGCAAGACCCCTCTAGGCACAAGCTTGCCACACAAATCTCTCACCTGCACAAGCTCGTCACGCATCTCTCGCATCTCCAGTGTCATATCAGATATCTGAGACTTTACAGCAATAAGCTCTGCCAGCAAAGATACAGTATCATCAGAAGTCTGATCAGACTAACCGACAATGGAGGTCGTCTTTGTAGAAGTAGCAGGATATCTGCCCCATCCTGTGAGTCGAGTAGACTGTCGCCCCAAGACAGTCTCCAAGATATCTAGATCAGACATAACCTCATGATTATGCTGGCTCCTCAAACGCACCATCTCAACCTATCATATAGGACAGTAATTAGAAAACATTACTTTAAATAACTAAATTTAAATTATTTAATTTTTACTTACATATTTCTCCTCCAATTCTGGTCCCAACCATCCAGTTGTCTCGCTATAATACTGGCGATGAAATGTCTCAATATGACCAATAGGTCCATCCAACGACGCTCTACGACTAACATGATGTGCATGGGTTGAAATAGAACCATTCTTCGGGGCCTACTTGCACTTGGATCTACTAGTGACATTATTTTGCACTAATTGCTACAAAATAACAAAGAAATTGTAAACATATTAGTAGTATAATCATAAACACTACAAGAAATAATGTCTACAATGACATGTCCAAAGGATGTTTTCAAAAAAGTGCTATTGTATGCAACAAAAAAGTTCAGCGGGAGACTAAAAAAATTGGACCCGCGTACACGAACATATCCCACTCACACTCTAATTATAACTAGGCTTTATAAAAGAAAAGTAAATTATCTAAAAAAAACAAAACCCTCAAAATTCCCCAATTTTATCTCCCGATTCCCACAACCCCAACCCCATATTCCTCAACCAGTTCCATCTGACTCCTGTGTAAACCATCCCTACCAACAGCTGTGTTTGACTCAAGCAACCTCCTCCACCAATCTTCACCGATCGAACCCCGCCACCATCAAGCGATAGTGACCCATGAGCGATCAAAGGAACTCCTTGGCAAAGCACGTGTGGTTATGTTCCTATCTTGAACCCAAAGTAGCAAAAGCTCTTCTACTCATTCTTCTTCATGTTTCCTAGGATCAAATCTCTTCTGCAAATTTCATAATTTTGAGCAGAGGAAGAAAATCTGGCTGGGCTGGCCTAACTCCTATTGTCGTAATTAGGGGAAAAGGTAACTTAGCACTGCTCAGCTCTACTCAAGTTAGTATTTTTCTTTGATTATGTTTTGTTTGTGCTATAAATCAATGTCGTTGCCATTTCAATCTTGTAGAAATGTTGGAATCTCACTGACTCATTTGCTTTTCCTACAAATTTCTCTATTTTCCCCAAATTACGATCCTAAAAAAAAATCATTAGCTGATGAAGAAAATAGGAACTCCTATTTAGATTGTTCTTTTGTAGTTTCATACCTTAGGAAATCTTGGGGGTTGTCTCCAGAAAATGCTCTTTCTTAGAGTTTGTCCAAGGTTGCTTTTTAACCGATGTTGAGAAAAAATTTCTACCCAAATTTAGGGGTTTTTTTTTCCCTTCTTTTCATTCTATAGGAATTTCAAACCCATATATTATTTTGGTCAGTTCTAGAAATCCAATACTTTAGTCACAAAGCTTGGAGAAGCCTAGTGTCCCTTTGTATGATGTTTTTAAAACATAACTCCATATTCAAAAGGTTGTAAAGGTTTTTGGACGGCAAGGTGACACTAAACTACTTTGGTCCAAATATATCAACTTTGAAAGAAGTTGGAGTGTCAAATTTCTCCATTTTCTATTTTATGCAAATAATATTTTTTGTTAGGATCATGGAACATCGGTGACCAAGGGTTTAGGAATTTCGATTCATATTTTTTGATGATGGAGAACAGCCCAATCCACTTAATAGACAACATGGAACTCAATTTTTGGAATCGGCATCGATTATTGGTAAATATATATTTCATTTTTTTCTTGTAAATTAATTATATTTTCTTTCTTATTTTTCATTTGATAGGCTTATACTTTCAATTGCTAAAACTAAATTCCTTTTTTGTTTTCAATTTTAGATTTGAAATCAAAGAAAATATTTTGTGCCTTCCCCACTTGATTCTCAAATGAGTTCATGTATGTGAATTCATAGTTTAAACAACCATCCC